>JADRCD010192643.1:0-13591 GCA_019843815.1 Montemys delectorum
GGGGGGGGGGAATGAGAGATGGAGAGGGAGAAATGGAGAGGGAGAGAGAGAGAGGGAGAGGGAGAGAACAGAAAATTAAAAAACTAAATCTAGAGAAAGCTAGAGTCCTACAGGGAAAGGAAAATAAGAAGACTATCAGTTAAGCCAGAAAATCAACATCCCAACCATCATGAGAATTCATTTTATGCTTTAAAAAATTAATGAGAACTGGGATATTGATTTAAATTTTTTTGTCAAAACTGAAAACAAAAGCAAAACAAAACATAGCAGTCTGGTCTACCTGAAGAACTGTTTCAAAGGCCATGCAAGCGTGGTTGTACTTACCTGTAATCCCAACATGCTGGATGCAGAGACAATATAACCAGGAATCTGAGACCAGCTGGGATTACACGGCAAGATTCTTAGAAAGTGGAGTAGAGACAAAACAAAATCCCTAAACCTCTTAGCTCAATGGACTGATCTTTACAATTATTTTGCAAATGTTAAGAATTTTATTAAAATCCCTGTTTTGACAAACATTTAATAATGTAACATATATAATTCAATAAATTTTCAAAGTGTTAAAATCTGATTGATGGTCATATGATGAAAACAATGTGATGACAAGTTTCTGTTTAGAGATCTTGGCAAACTGAAGTGGGGCTTCAAGGGACATACTATCATGAACCTCAGTAAACCCCCAACAGTCGTCTAAATTATATAGCTCAACACATGGACTAGTATAGCTACTAAACCTAATCTGGAAAGTATTTTTGTGGAGTAGACAATAGTTAACTAATTAATTGTAGCAATGAGAATATGTGTCATTTGAATATTTGGCCACAAATTAAACATCTGAACCACTGCCCCCACACACAAACTCAGGAGCCATGTGAGAGATTAGGCAGAAAGACTTAAGACATAGAGATCAGGTGGACCTGAGCAAAACATTTTCAGCTGCTGTGTTGAAAGCTCATGACAATGGTATCAAAAAAAAAAATCCAGCTGTTAAACATTGAGAAAATAATCTAAAGTTTGCTTATGACATCAGAATGTCAAAGTCTCAATTTTGAGGTCTTACAAAATCAAAAAGAGCCATCAGGGTTTAAACCTTGTCACCTGTTACAGCTTCTTGTGGCAAATGTAGCCACCCCTCTTCTCTGTGTAGACTAAGTAGACCAGCTATATGATATTGTGCTCATAAGAAGGAATATAGATAAGTATAGACAGAGAAATAGATGATAGACAGATAGATAGGTTGGTCTTGAATTCATGGTACTCCTCCTCTTTGCATCTCCTCCTATTATAGACACAAGTTACCCTGCCCAGCTAGAACTATACATTTCATAGTATACAATACTTTAATTGTAGAGTACAATATTATCTATCACTACACTAAAGAATCAGATAATGAGATTCCAATATCTGATTTCTGCACAATCTATTCTAAGCCCCCAACTCCAGGGAATAATATAACACAAAGAAAATACTCAGGCCCTTGTTTTGTCAACTCCGACACTGAAGGTGTAGAGTAGAGAGGTATGGAGATTCCCTGTAGGTGCTGAAGTACCCTGTCACTTGGCAGGCAGACAGTCTAAATTCACTCTGCTGGCAAGATGCACAGTTCTTGGTATAAATTTTAAGTTGAAATGGCATCACCCTGATACTCCTCTTTGTTACTGGTAAGAACAAACATGAACATTGCTTAGATGAAAGAGAAATGAGAGTTCAATCTGGGACAGAATTGGTGATGTACTTCAAATGTGATGGGCATCCTGATTCTTAAAATTTTTGCAGATGTGAACAATATGTCTGGGGAATCAAACAGATTGTGTGAGATTCTGCTTGGTCAAGCAGAGTGGTCTTCATATATGCTTAGTCCTGCGAAGCTCTTGTGGAAAAATTTCAACTTTGTTGGACTTGATGGGGGTGTGTCATTTTTGTCCTTCTGTAGCTTTGTCCTCTCTAGGAGAGCTCCTCTTTTTGCTTCTACTCCATTTTACACTGATATTTGTCTTTGACTTTACAATAATTTTCTTCAGATTTATTTTTTCATTGATTAATGAATTCCGAAGCACTTAGGAAAGCTATTAAGTTCTAGTACACTCTTGGAACTGATGATTCAGATCTTCATGAGGCAAATTTTGTCTGCTTCAAGTTTAGAGATCTTCCTAAGGAATGTCATACGTCAATAAATCTCATGTTTATATTTCAAAGAGATTAAGATTGAAGACGTTTATGTACCAATTTCAGAGAGTCAAATGCGCGAGCAGAGCAAAGGAAGGTGTTAGAGACCTCACTCACACCAAAAGATCTGTGTGTGTGTGTGTGTTTGTGAGAAAGAGCGATTATAAAAAATATGTACATATTTGTATAAAAGAGTTTAATTGGAGAACCCTGCACAGTTCTTCCCAGAAGTCACAGATTTCCAAGTAAAAATCTCACTTTATGTGAAACATTCCCTCTCTACCTGTGTGTCACTAGTTTTCTAGGAAGTCCCAAATCAATTCAGGCTGTTTCCATTGTTCTTGAGTGTCCACCAAAAATTGATGCTAAGACTTTATTGATGAAGATGTCAAATATTTTGCAAAAGAATATGAAAATATCAAGTTGGTAATATGCACAAATGTGCAGTAGACAGTGGTTAATTAAGAAACTCACAACTGATCACAGTGGAGGAGAATATTGTGTATCAATGGAGCACTTGTCCACATATAAAACTTTTGTGCAACTCCCCACAAGGCTCAGGGACCACTGTGAGTGAGTAGAAAGACTGTGAGAGCGAGAAGTAGAGAGGACCTGAACAAAATGGAATCTTCTGGATAGGATCATAGAACTCCAGTCATGAACTCACAGCAGTTGAGACCACCTGTACACAATCAATACTATCAGTGTTCTACCAGGAAAGGAAAGAGAGGGTCGTATTCCACCCTTAATAAGTAGCTATTGACAGGGCAGTTGATAAGCCAGTTTTTGAGAGTAAAGTGAATGTAGATTTGGGTGATAGAGCGTGAGGAGAATCTTGGAAGTGTTGGAGGAAGGAGAACCAAATGTCAACATACTGAATGAAAAAAAAAACCCTATTTTTTTTTTTTTAAAGAATGCAGGCAATAGTAGGTCTTCAATACTCCACAAAGTGGCATCAAACCCATGTGTCTGCAAGAAGCACACATTAGACTCATGGGGTAATTTACAAAAGTAAAAGGACATGAAGTTGAAGGATGGGGAGATAGACATAGATCTGAAAGGAGGAGTGAAGGACATCAGTAGGGGAGGAATATAATCCAAACACAATGTATGAAGGTCTCAAAATGTTAATTAAAATGTTACATTAAAGAAAGAATGAGGAACCTTATGCACCTCTTTTAGAAACTCTCACTCCAGAAGGTGAAGATTGCTCCTCGGTAATGCTTAGCTGTGGTGTTACTATCGTAGTGCTAGCCGTCTTCTGTACGTAGCAGACTGAGAACTCCAGGCAGGGAATGGGGAGATGGTTCCGGAGGTGAAGTGGTCATCATGGAAGCATGACGATCTGAGTTTGATTTCTGGTACCCAAACCAAAAACAAGGCATAATGGATACCATCTGATATTCCAATGCTAAAGAGGTAGAGACAGAAAGATCCCTGGGGATCCCTGCTTAATTGGCTGAATCAGCAAGTTTTAGACTAACCAAGGAGAGACTCTGTCTTGTTAGTACAAGGAGGGTGGTCTATACAGAAATACAGCCAAGGTTGAACTCTGGCCTCCATGATTAAACTTGTACATGCATGTATGCACACACACACACACACACACACACACATACACACACACCATTTTATTCACTCTCCTTTTTATCTTCAAAACTGGTCCTCATAGTCCTAGGTCTTTGGGAAAAAGTAAAAATTAAAAGATTCCACAACAATTCATTTGGTGAGTTTTATACAGAACCAACAGAATCATATTATTTTAGAATTACCAATATTTGATTAAGGTAATGATTTCAAGTATGAAACCCCCTAGGATCTGAGCCACCAGTGAATATCCATATTTGCACTACAGGGAACACATCCTTCTGACACAGGGTTGTTGATTAGGGTTTACAGAATGTGCCCAGTGCTCTGTGATTGTTGGAGTAAATGAATGACATTATTAAGTTCTTTTGAATTTTGAAGCAAAAATTGTAGGAGAAATTGAGTCATTTTCATTAGGAAATATTTCCAGTTGTAACTGATGAATTGTGATTATATTCTCTGTTGATATATGCTTAATTAGGAGGGTACAGAGAAAAATTAAAGTTTCTATTTTATGAGCCATGTTGGACGTCGGAGCCTTTCTATTTTGTGGATCGCAAGTATATTGATAAGGTGTGCCATGCTGCGCATGCTGATTATGGCAGTAGGAGGAAGAAGGGTGAGCAAGAGTGCCCAGTTCTAGTTCAAACCTTGTCACAACCTGAGCTTCAGTGATCACAGCTGCTAAATGATGACTTTGACTTATGCTGAGTCTGAATGCTCAGATTCGGTGTAGAAATCTGTCAGATTAGCAAGGTGGAGGTATCATTAATAATACTGCCATTACAAAGAAGAGATTGCTGAAGCTCAGGCCTTTCAGTGACGGTGATTCAAAATGCAACTGTGACCGAGTTCTGGGAGATACCAGTGTGGCCATTTCCTCTGCATTGAGTAAACTCACAGCCATCTTCCACTCAATGCCTGTGGCTGGGAAGGGAGCAATGACAGACTCACTGTTTTCAGTCGGGAGTATCATGTCATGGTAGCACCCTGGTTGGAGTTCCATCATTCACAGTGGCCATTTATTACTACAGGTTATTCAATAAGCCCCATCAGGAGGAAAAAAAAGCTGATTGGCAGGTTTATGGCTGGACTCTCAGGACTTAACTTCCTACATCTGCCACTTGTCTCCACCGGTCTGATACTGAGTATGCAGAACGTTGGGATAAGGTCGCCAAGATTTCCGTCATCATGAATGTCAATCACCATCCAAAAGGACTTAACATCTTCTATGCTATGAAAAGCAAGTGCCTTTTCCAGCATTTTCTAACCCTTCAAAACTTTGAAATTCTCTTCTTAAAAGAGGAGTGAAAAACAATTTTTCTTCTCATTAATCTAGACTGCAAATTGAAAAACTTTAATCGGCACACATTTTGGTATTTGTTTTAATTCTTGAAGTTATGACTGTTTTATCACCACCATCAGCATCAGCATCAGCATCATTTTGATTAGTAGCTCTCTTCTCAAGTCAATAAAGAAATAAAAAATCTGAGTGTTATATAAACTTTACTCACAGGGGCACTGTTGACAGGCAGAAGAACAGCACAGTGCTTCAATGCAGCCTTCATGGATTTTGTGGGGTTTTTTTCTAATAATAAAAGTCTGTCTAAAAAAAAGTGGGGGCGTCTCTCTTGTGCTGGGGGAAATTGGAAGCCTGGTGCCACAATCCTGAAAACGGCCATTCCTAACTCTGCACAGTGTGTCTGATTTTGTCCCCATTGAGCAGCTCTAATGGGTGTTCTATAGACACTGCAGGGGCTGAATAAAGAGTAGCAAGCTGGGGAGAAGGCTTCAGTGGTTGGCTGTGTTTACATTAAATACAGGGATGATTGGACCTGCCTGGTGAAGCCCTAAACTTTATCAGCAAGGTAAGGCCTAGCTTTAACCACTATCTGTATCTATCTACCAATACGTTACTATTTTATATATTAAGTTTGTCTCTGAGCCCTGTTTTGCATACACTAGTACTTGTTCATGCATCCCTTATGAATATAGAAATTAGCATCTCATTTACTTGATAATTAGGCCAATGATAAACAGCTGTTTGGTTGCCATGTAGAGCAAGAGTTCTACCCAAGTTACTTATCTGCCACACACAATAGGTGTGAAATTCTTTGTTATGCTCTCAATTATACACAAGTAACAATGGGAAATAAACTTTTTCTTTATGCATTTGCTTTCATTGTAATTAAGATCCAAATTTATGCAGCACTTTTTGGGGGAAAGGATAACGCGGTGTTTCCTAATAGTACTGATCAGTGTATACTTTCAACTTGGCTTTTATGTTTCTTGTGCGATTTAGATGTTTCACAGTGTGTTTTTTGATTGTAACGACTCCTTCTATGTCTTTATAAGTTCATAGAAATTCTAGGGTCTTCTCCTGTTTCCATTTTGTTCTGCTGAAAAACACAGCATGGGATTCTTGCTAATATCTTGTTTCCCACTTTATTCAGTACTTGTTTCCACACAAAAGGCCCCTTTCAGATTAACCTGTGCCTGTGCCTTCTCTTGTTTGTTTCCAATAAAACTTCCAGTGAGAGCAATCTTTTATGGGACATGAGGAATGTTACAAAAGCAATGAAATGCTTCCTACATTATTTAGGCATGGCCCAAATAACACTTATTTTCAACAGATAGAAGCAGAGAGGATAACACTCCATTTCTCTTTAATTCATATGAACTTATAAATGGAGATGTAATTAAAGAAGAGAGAGAGAGAGAGGTAACCAAATGTGGCTTTCTAATAAAAAAGACACTTGATTCTGCATTCACAGCAAAGTCATGGAAGATAATTTGAAACTTGAGTTAGCTTCCTGTAGAGAAAGATAACAACCACCAAACTAATGGGTAATCAATGGCCAATTGCTTCAGGAAAGAGACGCCCCACAGAACTCCCTGGAAATTAATGTGCTCCATAGGAGGAACTGGGAAAAGTCTTAAGTCTACCCAAGGGAACCTACCTTTCTTAATGAATGAGGAGGTCTTGGGGTCCTCCTTTGCGCTAATCAAGGAGACAAACGGCTGCCTTCATTTAGGTTTCTCTATGCTCTTCTCTGAGCTACTGTATTAAAAACAATCTTCTCCCATGATTTCTGTGGCTGTAGTCAAGTATAGTTTATGTGAAAGTAAATCTGGAAATATTACCTTTCAAAACTGCCAGATGCTTCACATTTTCTGGTAGAAATCTGGATTCCAGGTTTGTAATGATATTTCCTGCTGTGTTCAACACTCAATCAGAATACATGCTTCTTGGTGGGCAGCACAAGGACTCCTAGGTTACCCTAGCAGTTTGCCTCTCATATTTTCCAATCCAGCTAAGGGACATAAATTAAATTCTGGGCCCCCCAGGCAAAAATTCAGAAGAAGTTTTATTCACTTCAGATCTCCCACTGTTATGGTCCTTCCTCTCACATCTGCCCCATAACAAGGCAATTTATGATTGTATGTATACCAATGCATAAAACATACCCCTTCTTACCGAAAACTAAATTATTACATTGGTGATATAAGAATTTTTTGGTTCTCCTTGCTCATTGCTTTTTCCCATAAGTTTTTTTTTAATACTTCCATCTATTTACTTCTCTCTATCCAATTTAAATTATGTTAACACCCCATTCCTCATTCGTCCATAATCTATCTTGCTCACTCTATCCTATTTTGCACTGGTTCATAGTAGATGTTCTAGAGAGACAAAGCTTGTTATGATAGTTTACTCATTTCATTGATATACATTTTTTAAATTTATCTGGTATATGTTTGTATCCACACAATGGAGTTTCAGTCTCCTAGGATTCCTGAAAGGATTAGATGAGATAATGTACAAAAAAAAATGTTTAGCACTGGGCTTCACATAGCACCTATCAGTTAATGTTTGTGTTTTCTCTAAATAAAATGTTTTAAAGAGCAGAAGCATAGCATATGAGGCAGTCATGCTTGTTTACATGTGTATGTGTTGATCCTGGCTGCCTGCACTTAGATCTTCAGGTCACATTCTGCCAGCTGTGTGGTCTCACAGATGGTCAGCATTCCTGGGCCTCAGAGCCTCAGTCCCCAAACAGGAATAACAGCAATTTCTGTTCTTGTAGTCAACGTGAAGATGAAATGACTTAATGGTTGACTACTAGTGAGTTTAGATATTTTGACAAAGAAGTCCATATGATTCTTGATTGAATAGCTTTCCCATTTCATTGTACAGCATACAGGAACCTTCGTAAAACAGTGGGGGAACACATCAACAGCCATTTCCTGTATGAGACAGCATACAGTGGTGTCACCCAAACCAGTGATACCTCATGACACATATCCATTTAAGGCAAACAACTCAGGTTCAGAACTATGCAGTGCAGCACTGACGTGTTCTACCATCCATTGTGCTCTGGAGATACATCTGTTTATCGTTCTAGTTCTTCTTGAGCCCCTGGCTCACATTTTGGGCATGAATCTCTTATTACTACCATGTTTGTTAAGGTATATCCTATCTACATATACTGGGCTGAAATATAACTCTAATAAGACATTCCTGTAAAGTTGTATGTGTGCTGTCATTTCCCAGACTCTAAGGTTCCATTCAATAAGCCATCCCTCATATTCATATCATGGTACTATTATCTCTGGCATTTTCATGCTTTGTCTTATTGTATGTGTACCTTTTTCCTAAGTAGCTGGAATATTCCTCGGGTTCCTCTAACTCCATCAACTCCAAACTGCCACTCCTTTGGGACTTCCACTGACATTCAGTGCACTTACATCTTTATATTATGCTGATAAATTAAGCTAGGGTCAAATTTGATTATGAATACCAGAAAAATCTAAAATATTTATCCCTCAATCAAGAAGATGTATTTCCATCTTACTTTCCGTAAAGATAAAACGTGTAGGTGACATGGTGACCCAAGTTCACAAGGACCTCATCTTTTTTTGTCTTGTAGCTCTTGATAGGACTTCAGACACAGAAATTACCTCATGGCCCAAGTCACTGCTGCAACTCATGCAATGGCATGGCCATTATAGTTGACAGAAGACGGAAGATGCCAACCCTATTTAAAAGCTTTCTAAACCCTGAACACCCAGCATATTCTGCCAGCGTTCTGCTGGCCACTGGACTACAAATAGTTATAAAGAAGATGGAGCCTTCATCCTGAGTAGAGAGGAAGCCTACTAAAATGCACAATCTGTTGACTCAGCACTGGTGAACAGGCATTGCAGAAAGTCAGCCACCTCTGTTTTAGCTGGGTCATCTCTCGAGTTGCAGGTTTTAGGCTCCATCATGTCCTTTGCTTTTTATTGTCACTGTCCAATGAAATCAATTTAACACTTGCCATTAAAGACACCTAAAGAAGCTTAAATATTAAGGAATATGTCCATGTAACTCTGGTTAATTGATCTTATTAGTTATGGATTTTCAGAATTCTCACATCACAGTTAGCACCCTAATGACCAATTTACTTCACACAGTTGTATAGTCCAGGGCTATTGAATATCAAAATGCACTCACTACATATTTTGTCTGGTAAGGATTGTCTTAGAGATTCCCAAAACATTATAGGGTATTGATGTTACCCTGGATTTCCTGTAGAAACAGAAAATAAGTTTTTATTGCTAAAGATACCATGCACTTCAAACACCTGGCTACAATCTACATGAAAACTTCTTTCCTGAGGATCAATGTCCATGGTTATCAGGAAGCACTATGTAAACTTTTAAAAGTGGCAAGGAAAATAAATATTCTATACAGCAATGACTCTTATGAACCACAATGATCCCTATGACACAATAAGCCTAAAGTTGCAATGGTGGCACACATACCTTGGCAATAAACAATAGCTCTCTAACTTAAGATTCACACGAGAGAAATAATGTCTGATACTGGAAACCTGACAACCACTCAGGGCTAGTGAACTCACAGACAGTAGAGAGGATCTTATGACTGCTACTTTACACAGCACAGTCACTAACTACACTCAAAACATTTGTCCTGGTTCCCACAAGTCCTCATCCCTCATCAAGGAAACTTCTGTTTACAACAACCTATCAAAATGAAGGGTTGTAGAGCTCAGTCGCAACTGATACATCTGCAATATAAGTCCTTCCCCCAGCCTCAGGGATTATTTCAGAAGGAGTCAGAAAATGATAGCAGCCAGAGGAACAGGGAGTTTGCTGTGGGACAGCATGTCATCTACAAATGTCAGAAGTCATTCAAAATGTCTCAACAACGTAGTTGAGTAAATATGACCTGAACCACAACAAGACCATTAGACATGGTACTATGGGTAGGGGAAAGTTCACAAGGCCTCAACCCTTCAGAAACTACCCCAGGCCACTAAGGAATACTGAGAGCAAGAGAAACAACCTCCACCAGGGAAGAACACACCAATTGGTTATTCAATACCAATGGTCAGGCCTGAAAACAGACACACAAGAAACATTATACAGACTGAGAATGTTATATTCATGCACATGCACACACACACACACACACACACACACACACACACACACACACATATTTAACAACAATTCAAGAAAAAATAGGCCAGAGTCCATGAATTTTAAAGAGAACAAAGTAAGGTTTGGAGGGAAGAAAGGGAAGAAGAGTATGAAATAATTATATTATAATGTTGAAAAATAAAAAGAACTATAAAAAGAAGCATTTCAGAAAATACATGTAAAATGTGTGTCTGGATTTGTTCAATTTCATAATTCTAGCAAGCAGAACAACACCTGAGAGACAAAAATAATGTTTTTAGTTAGAAAATCTTTTCTGTAAACCATCTATGTAAGGCAGGTCACTCTCCCATCTCTTCTGACTCTTGAGCTGCAGTATAGCATTGATGGGAAAAAAGTAAGATTGAACCATTATGTCTAAGTTAGCCTGGAAGATCAAGAGCAGACCAGCAGGGCTTCTGGGCTCTCTTGCTTTCTTAGCTACAAATCCTGTACAAACAATGTCCTTTTATGGTTGTGCATTGTGCTTTCATATTGAATGAAATAAGAAGACAAAAGAGTTTCCCTATGTAAGTGGAGAGAGGCTTGAGTTTCAAAATAAAAGGATGAAGAATATTCTAGAACATACTTATCTTTCTTCCCCTGACTTAGAAAACACAAAGAGGATGTCAGCTTCTCAAGTGGCTTTCTTCAGATCCCATCTTAAAGAACTGAATATCTCATCTTATATCCGATCCTCTGGATTTGATGACAGAGACATTCATAGACATCTCATATCCCATCCTGGTGATTTGACAACAGTGATATCCAAAGATGTCCTATACCACTGGCCAGACATAAATGAACTATGGGATACATTCTCCAGACAAAAGCCAGACCAATCAAATTTGTCCTTTCCCAGGCATATGTAACAGAGGCGGAGAGGCTGTCAATCATTTTCTTTCCTCAGAATGAAGAGGTGAAAAAGTTGGACTGCAGAGAGAAAAAGTGAAGCCCATCTGCTCGAGGAACAAAGATACGAGATGAAGACTTTGAGAGCCCTGGATCCCCCAAGGCTTTGTGCTTCCTGCTTGCTTCATTTCTTTCCTCTTTGCTTGCATTGGCTCAATTTGATTTCTGTTATTAAATGTAACCCAAAGAACCTTAACTAATTCAGAAGGGAAACCGAATATTAAAAGAGGCAAAGTGGGAGAACGACTTCTAAATCAACTGCTGCTAAGCAGAAATGAAGCAGGAAAATGGAAAGCCCCAGAGATCCAGCGCAACCCTCCTGTCCCGCTTCCCACCTGCCCCAGTTCAAGAAGAGACGCACTGCAGCCTTCAATCACTCCTAGCAGGACTGAACTGCACAAGTGTCTTCCATGGAGTAGATCCAAGATTTCTGTCCAGCAACATATTTCAGTGAACTCTCTACACAATTTATAGTCTTCAATCAGTACTAAGCCTCCACCCTCCATGTATGTCTGCAGGTGGGAATGCTCTAGCACCTATGAAGTTTTAAACTAAAGATGCTTAGAATATATAATGCATGCATGCAGATTGTCTTTTTTTTTTGGAGGGGGGGATTCGTCCACAAGTCTTCAATCACCTGTGAGCTAATTTTTTTCCATGTGTTTTTCATTCATTTACGTTTAAGAAGGAGATGATTGGCTCTGAGCTCCACTGATGAGGGGCTAGTCAGTGAGGCTTCTCATTGTTCTCCCAGCTCTGTGGAGATCATATCACCCAGATGATGTTCCAGGAAGAAAACATAGAATCATTTATGGTGGTGTCTAAAGTCATCACTTCATAAAAGTAGATTTTTTTCTTTCCCTTTCCAGCAAAGGGAAATACCAGCAAAGTTATTTGGATAAAAAATACCAATGTCTGTTCTATCTCTATAAATTGGAAATATTTAATTTTATTTTTGCATTCAGCTGCTGAAAAAGCAAATTTCTAACTTTAAGACAAAGATCCATTGTTTATTTTTTGGAAATCTATATGCATGTACATGTGATACATCTGTTGATTGCTCATTCTGAGATCCAAGGTAATACAATACAAACCTTTCAGACTAATTCTGGCACCTCTTAGTATATACTATGGACAAAAAAGAACAGTGATTTGATTTTTTTGAAATATGGAAAACATTGGAAAATTCATTTCATATGCTCATGTTTATGCACCCTTGAATACTTGACAAACAGGTGCTTCGATTTTCTTAACATTGGAATATGCAACACATTAATGTCCAAAATACAAATCAAAGTAACTAATGTGGAATCTGATTCCTCCATTGTAGTCTTCAAATGCCCATATCCCGTCCTTATTGGAGTGCAGTTTTTCTCTTACAGACTGTGAGGCTGTGTCATTCTACCTGAACCCAGATTTTGATGAATCAACCCAAAATAAAAGAAATGAGTTCTTTGTATTCCCTTTGATTGGGATTGTACATAGAGGTTTTGCATACATTTAAAGATAAAATGTGTTGAAAAAACTATTTTCAACACTTAAAGAAAAAATATATATTCCCAAGCTTTCACAGAAATTGTCTCAATGGGTTTTTAGAATAACAAAAGACATGTTTTGCCTCATTTGCCTGTGAAAATATGCCTTTTTAAGAGAGCATAAAAAAACGTATGTTATTTGAAGAACAGCTTGATATATATTTCATTTTTTAAGAAACCATGGAAAAATTTATTTCATTTTTAAAAATACTAAAGTTTCTTTAAGTCTATTGAACCATGTCTGTTCAACACTGTCATCATATGCTGTGTTTCATATTTAGATGAAAAATATTATTCTTAATATTTTTTAACCTCTAGGACCATGTCTACTCATCAGACTCTATCATCATATACTATCTCCCATGTAGATGGAGAATACTACATAAAATATGAAAACACATTTTCTTATGACAATTCTTAGGCCTAACATTGAAGTTTTGTTAAGAGCTGTGGATACTGTAAATATTTTTCACTTATTTTTTCAAAACTTTAATTAGTCATTTATTAGCTCTAATTTTTTTGTTAACACTTTTTATATAATATATTCTGATTATGGTTTCCCCTTAAAGTCTTCCAAATGACTGTAGATTATAATCTGAAAACCATTTATGTTTTATTTTTTCCGTTCATTTTCTTTTTATTTTTTATTAGATATTTTCTTTATTTACATTTTAAATGGTATCTCCTTTCCTAGTTTCCTCTCCAAAAGAAAACCCCTGTTCCCTCCCTGCTCCCCCTGCTCACCAACCCACCCTCTCCTGCTTCCTGGCCCTGGTATTAGCCCCAATTTTACACAGTAAAATTAAATAGAAAGAGTTTAAATAATCTTCCCATAGCTAGTGAGAGGTAAAGGTAACCCATATCCCACCCAGATCATAGCACAACCTGAAGGTTCAAGGTCACAGGTC
>JADRCD010192644.1:0-14174 GCA_019843815.1 Montemys delectorum
CAGAGATTACCAGATGGTGAAAGGCAAATGCAAGAATATTATCAACAGAAACCAAGACTACTTGGCATCATCAGAACCCAGTATACTCACCACAGCAAGTCCTAGATATGCCAACACACCAGAAAAGCAAGATTTGGATCTAAAATCATATATCATGATGCTGATAGAGGAATTTAAGAAGGATATAAATAACTCCCTTAAAGAAATACAGGAGAACACAAGTAAACAGGTTGAAGCCCTTACAGAGGAAGTACAAAAATCCATTAAAGAATTACAGGAAAATACAGACAAACAGGTACAGGAATTGAACAAAACAATAGAGGATCAAAAAATGGAAGTAGAAACTATAAAGAAATCACAGAGGGAGACAACTCTGGAGACTATCTAGGAAAGAAGTCAGGGGTCATAGATGCAAGCATCATCATCAGAATTCAAGAGATAGAAGTTACCAAGGGGCAGAAGATACCATAGAAAACATTGACATAACAATCAAAGAAAATGGAAAAATGCAAAAAAGTTGTTAACCCAAAACATCCAGGAAATCCAGGATACAATGAGACCAAACCTAAAGATGATAGGTATAGAAGAGAGTGAAGATTTCCAACTTAAATGGCCAATAAATATCTTCAACAAAATTATAGAAGAAAACTTCCCTAACCTAAAGAAATAGATGCCCATGAACATACTATAAGTCCAGAACTCCAAGTAGTATGGACCAGAATAGAAATTCCTCCCATCACATAATAATCAAAACACCAAATGCACAAAAGAAAGAAAGAATATTAAAAGCAGTAAGGGAAAAAGGTCAAATATCACATAAAGACATACCTATCAGAATTACACCAGACTTCTCACCAGAGATTATGAAAGCCAGAAGATCTTGGGCAGATGTCATACAGACAAAAGAGAACACAAATGCCAGCCCAGGTTACTATACCCAACAAAACTCTCAATTATCATAATTGAGGAAACCAAGGTATTCCATGACAAAACCAAATTTATATAATATCTTTTCACAAATCCAGCCTTTCAAAGGATAATAAATGAAAAATTCCAACACAAGGAGGGAAACTACACCCTAAAAATTCTAGAAAGTACTCTTTCAACAAAATAAAAGAAGATAGCAACATGAACAGAATTTCAACTTTAACAACAAAAATAACAGGAAGCAAGAATTATTTTCCTTAATATATATTAATATCAATGGACTTGGTTCCCCAATTAAAAAAAAATTTAGACTTACAAACTGGCTATATAAACAGGACCCAAGATTTTGCTGCATAAAGGAAACACACCTCAGTGACAAAAACAAATATTACCTCAGAGAAAAAAGGGTAGAAAACAATTTTGCAAGCATATAGTCCCAAGAAAGAAGCTGGAGTACCCATTCTAATATCAAACAGAATTCACTTTCATCCTAAAGTTATCAGAAAAGATAAGGAAGGGCACTTCATAATCATCAAAGTTAAGTCTACCAAGATGAACTCTCAATCTGGAATATCTATGCTCCAAATGCAAGGGCACCCACATTCATGAAAGAAACTTTACTAAAGCTCAAAACACACATTGCACCATATTCAATAATAGTGGAAGACTTCAACACCCCAGTCTCAGCAATGAACAGATCATGGAAACAGAAACTAAACAGAGACACAGTGAAACTAACAGAAATTATGAAACAAATGGATTTAACAGATATCTATAGAACATTTTATCCTAAAACAAAAGGATATACCTTCTTCTCAACACTTCATGGTACCTTCTCCAAAACTGATCATATAATAACCAGTCACAAAACAGACCTCAACAGATACAAGAACATTGAAATAATTCCTTGCATCCTATCAGATCACCATAGACTAAGGCTGGTCCTCAATAACAACATAAATAATAGAAAGCCTACATACATGTGGAAGCTGAACAACATTACTCAATGATAATGTGGTCAAGGAAGAAATAAAGAAATAAATTAAAGACTTTTTAGAGTTTAATGAAAATGAAACCACAACATACCCAAACTTATGGGACACAATGAAAGCAGTCCTAAGAGGAAAAAATCATAGCTATGAGTATCTCCAAAAAGAAACTGGGGAGAGCATATATTAGCAGTTTGGCAGCACATCTGAAAGCTCTAGAACAAAAAGAAGTAAATTCACCAAAAAGGAGTAGACAATAGGAAATAATCAAACTCAGGAGTGAAATCAATCAAGTAGAAACAAAAAGAACTATATAAGGAATCAACCAATCCAGAAGCTGGTTCTTTGAAAAAGTCCACAAAATAGATAAACCTTTAGCCAGGCTAACTAGAGGGCACAGAGACAGTACCCTAATTAACAAAATCAGAATTGAAAGGGAGAGATAACAACAGAAACTGAGAAAATCCAAAAATTTATCAGATCCTACTACAAAAGCCTATACTCAAAAAAAAAAAAAAAAAAAAAAAAAAAAAAAAAAAAAAAAAAACAAAAAAAAACTGGAAAACTTGAATGAAATGGACAATTTTCTAAACATCAAACTAAATGGAGAGAAACTTGAAGCAATCCCATTAAAATCAGGGCTGCCCAATCTCTCCCTTCCTATTCAATATATTCCTATCCAGAGCAATTAGACATCAAAAGATCAAAGGGATACAAGTTAGAAGAAGCCAAATTATTACTATTTGTAGAAGATATGATAGTATACTTAACTTACCCCCCAAATTCCACCATAGAACTCCTAAACCTGATAAACAAGTTCAGCATAGTAGCTGGATTTAAAATTAACACAAACAAGTCAGTGGCCTTCCTCTACAAAAATGATAAACAGGCTGAGAATGAAATTATAGAAACAACACCCTTTACAATATTCACAAATAATACAAAACACCTTTGTGTGACTCTAAGCAAGCGAAAGATCGGTATGACAAGAACTTCAAGTCTCTGAAGAAAGAAATCATAGATCTCAGAATATGGAAAGATCTCCCATGTTCATGGGTTGGCAAGATTAGTATAGTAAAAATGGCCATCTTGCCGAAAGCAATCTACAGATTCAATGCAATCTCCATCAAAATTCTAACTCAATTCTTCACAGAGTTAGAAAGAACAATTTGCAAAAACAAAAACAAAGAAACCAAAAAACAAAACAAAACAAAAAAACTGAGCATAGCAAAAACTATTCTCAACAATAAAAGAACTTCTGGTGGAATCACCATCCTTGACCTTAAACTATACTACAGAGCAATTGTGATATAAACTGCATGGCATTGGTACAGTGACAGGCAGGTAGACCAATGGAATAGAATTGAAGACCCAGAAATGAACCTACACACTTATGGTCACTAGATCTTTGCCAAAGATTTAAACCCTTCCAGTGGAAAAAAGACAGTATTTTCAAGGAATTGTTCTGGCTCAACTGAAGGAATTGTTCTGGCTCAACTGGTGGTTAGCATGTAGAAGAATGCAAATCAATTCTTATCTCCTTGTACAAAAAACCTCAAGTCCAAGTGGATCAAGGACCTCAACATAAAATCAGATACACTGAATCTAATAGAAGAGAAAGTGAGGACAAGTCACTTAAAGAAATGTTCAACTTCCTTAGTCATCAGGGAAATCCAAGTCAAAATGACTCTGAGATTCCAAATCATGCCAGTCAGAATGGCTAAGATCAAAAACTAAAGTGACAGTAGATGCTGGAGAGATTGTGGAGAAAGAGGAACACTCCTTCATTGCAGGTGGGATTGCATGCTGGTACAACTACTCTGGAAACCAATCAGGCGGTTCCTCAGAAAAATTGGACATAGTATTACATGAGGACCCAGCTATACCAGTCCTGTGCATATACTCAGAAAATGCTGAAACATGTAATAAGGACACATCCTCCACTACAATCAGAACAGCCATGTTTATAATAGCCAGAATCTGGAAACAACACAGATATTTCTCGATAGAGGAAAGGAAATATCAGCTTTTTCAATTCTTCTCTTATCTTCTCCATTGGGAGTTTTCCTAACTCTTGTGCTCTGTCTGATGATTGGCTGTGAGCATCTGCATCTATATTGGTCTGCTTCTTAGAAGGGGGAACAAGATACTCGCAAGAGGAAATATGGAAATAAAGTGTGGAGCAGAGACTTGAAGGAAAGGCCACCCAGAGACAGTCCCACCTGGGGCTCCATCCCATATGTAATCACCAAAACCAGACCCTATTGTGGATATTGGGAAAATATCTTTACCAATCCTACATCCCATAGAGGGCTTCTGTATTGGTCGGAATTTGGCAGATGCTCTCTGGACACAGCTGTATCCTACTCTTGTCTGCAAGCACTTCTCGGCATCTAGAATAGTGTCTGGGTTTGGTATCTGCATGTGGGATAGATCCCCAGGTGTGACATTGTCTGGATGGCCTTTCTTTCAGGCTAAGCTCCACTTTTTGTCCCTATATTTTCTTTATCTGGGGCATTTTGAATTAAAATTTTGAAGATGGGTGGGTGGTCCCATCCCTCAACCGGGGACATGCCTAACCTATGGATGTATTTCTTTGTATATATTGAATATTAGCCATCTATTTGAAGGACTGAAGGAGCTGAAGGGGTCTTATCTGGCATTAGTGGGAGAGGATGCCCTTTGTCCTGTGAAGGCTTAATGCCCCAGTGTAGAGAAATGCTATGGTGGTGAGGTTGGAGTGGGTAGATGGGTGTGAGTTGGTGGGTGGAGGACCACCCTCATAGAAGCAGGGTAAGGGGGATGGAATAGGGAGTTTGCAGAGGGTAAACTGGAAAATGGAAAACATTTGAAATGTAAATAAATAAAATATCCAGTTTAAAAAATTAAATATATTTTATTGTAAGAGTAGTATATATATCAATTTTTGAGAAACTAATTTAAAAATAAAATGGAAAAACAATGCTTGGGCTCCATACTATACATTTTAAACGGCTCAGGTCAATAACTCAAGAGCTAGCACATGGTGGAGAGGACAACATATAAGGGGAATACTTCTTTTATAATGAGAATGTGAACTTGTATGATTACTTTAGAAAGCAACTTGTTAGTTTCTCAGAAAACTGAGTCACCTTTTTGGTGGAGCCTCTCAGAGGACAATATGTTTCTGTCTGCAAGTATAACAGAGTATCATTAGGATTGGTGCTTGTTCATGAGATATAGCTCAAGTTTGGCTAGTTACTGATATTTCTCACCTAGGAAATCAGATATTAAATAATGCTGTGCATCCTTCTCAGAGACACAGGCATACCTACAGAACTCACAAACCCCACTGAATATGGAAACAAGTAGATTAAGGATGTCGTGCACATCTGCACATCTTCCTCTCGTCATTGAAATATAGTCTCTAGGTCTCATCCCTATATTTGCAACAAAACACGTTTTTTACCTTCCTTTCCTCGTATATCTATCTCCTGTGGATCCCTGTTAACCTTCCTTTACTTCTTTTCTTGTACCCTTAGTTTGTCCTAAGCTCCAATTGCAGCAAGTATTACCTGATAAGGGAGGGACATTTCATTATCTCTTTCTTTTTTTTTTTTTTTAAATTAGATACTTTCTTTATTTACATGTCATATGATTTCTCCTTTCTCAGTTTCCCCTCCAACAAACAAACAAACAAACAAAAAGAAAAAGAACAAACCCCTGTTGCCTCCCCCCTCCCCATGCCTGCCATCCTACCCTCTCCCACTTATTGGCCCTGGCATTCCCCTTGGGCTCAGAACCTTCTCAGGGCCAAGGACCTCTCCTCCCATTGATGATCGACTTTGCGATCCTCTACTATACACATGCTGCCAGAACAATCAGTCCCACAATGTATAATCCTTGATTGGTGGTTGAGTCCCTGGGAGCTCTGAGGGTACTAGTTAGTTCATATTGTTGTTCGTCCTAAGGGGCTGCAAACCCTTCAGCTCCTTTGGTCCTTTCTCTAACTCCTTCATTGAGGACCCTGTACTCAGTTCAATGGATGGCTGTGAGCCTCTACATCTGTATTAGTCAGGTATTGTCAGAGCCTCTCAGGAGATAGATATATTAGGCTAGCTTGTCCTTCCTTCAGTCTCTGCTCCATAGTTAGTCTCTGCAACTCCTTCCATGGATATTTTGTTCACCCTTTTAAGAAGGAATGAAATGTCCACATTTTGGTCTTCCTTCTTCTTGAGTTTCTTGTGGTTTGTGGTTGTTCTTCCTGTATTCCAAACTTCTGGGCTAATAACCACTTATCAGAGAGTGCATACCATGTGTGTTCTTTTGTCTTTTAGTGTCTCTGTTGAGAAGTTTGGTACAATTCTGATAGGTCTGCCTTTATATATGACTTGACCTTTTTACATTGCAAGCTTTAATATTCTTTCTTTCTTCTGCACATTTATTGTTTGATTATTATGTGACAAGAGGATTTTCTTTTCTGGTCCAATCATTTTGATGTTCTTTAGGCTTTGTTTCCATTTATGGACACCTCTTTCTTTAGGTTGGGGAAGTTTTCTTCTCTCATATTTTTGAAGATGTTTTCAGGTCCTTTAAGCTAGGAATCTTTGCTCTCCTCTATTCCTATTAATCTTAGATTTGGCCTTTTCATTTTATCCTGTGTTTCCTGAAAGTTTTGGATTAGGAAATTTTTATGTTTTGAATTTTATTTGACAGTGTGTCAATATCTTCTAAAGCATCTTCTTCACTTGAGATTCTCTCTTCTATCACTTGTATGGTTGGTGATGCTTACATCTATAATTCCATACTTCTTTCCTAAGTTTTACATTTCAAGGGTTGCCTCCATTTGTGTTTTCTTTATTGTTTCTATTTCCACTTTTAGTTCTTGGACTGCTTCACTCAATTCCTTCACCTAGTTGATTGTGTATTACTATTATTTCTTTAAGGAATTGTTTTGTTTCTTATTTAAGGGCTTCTACCGGTTTACCTGCATTCCTTTGTATTTCATTCAGTGAGTTATTTATATACTACTTAAAAGGGCTCTATTGTCTTCGTGAGATAGTATTTTAGGCCATATTCCTGAATTTCAGGGGTATTGGTGTATCCAGGACTTTCTCTGTCGGGAGAACTGGGCTCTAATGATGCCAAAGTATACTGGCTTCTGTTGACTATGGTCTTGTGCTTGCCTCTCACCATTTGGTTATCTCTGGTGTTAGCTGATCTGGATGTCTCTGTCTGGAGCCTACCTCCTGTGTCCCTGGGTTGCTGCAGATCTCTTGGGACACCTGTGAACCTGGTTGTAGCAGACCTCTTGGGAAGCCTTCAGACTTTGGGGCAGACAAGCTACTGCTCTTCTGCCCTAGCAGCAGCAAACCTCCTGGGAGGCCTTCAGACTGTTGGGTTTTCAGTGGAGCAGTCCAGTGATTGTGCTGCATGTAGCTATTCTGCTAGGTCTTTATGCTGTGGAGTCTGTTGCCTTGTGTGCAGAAGAACTCCAGGGAAGCACTAACCCATGCAACGATTTATCCCTTTCAGTCTTAGTGAGTTTTCTACTGTGAAGAGACACCAATGCCACTAGGTATAGGACTAGATATAGTCCACTATCCATATTTCAGATATCATGGCAACATGGAGACACATGGTACTTGAGAGTTCTCCATCTAAATCTGAAGAGAACATAAAGAAAGGGAGACATTGTGTCTCTTTTGAGCATTTGTAATCTCAAAACACACCCATAATGATAATTTTCTCCAATAAGACCACAAACACTGCAATAAGTTCATCATTTCTAAAGCTATAGACCAAGCTTCCAAATGTATAGGGGTATGGGGAAACAACCTCACATTTTTTCCACTATCTTAGTTTTCATGCAATTCCTAAAATTTAATCTATTAATTTCCTTCTTAAGGACCACTATGATAGTTATAAACATTATTATATAAACATTTTCCTGTGCTTCATTATGTTGGAATATTCATATTTTGCTCTGATACATGTGTAGGTCTTTGTTGGAGAAATCCAATCTTGAAGTTGGGTTATTATGGTGTCATTTAGGTGACTTGTGTAAAGTGAGTTGTAATTCCTGTTGTTGCTATGTGGTACATGTGGGGTTATATACAGTGGGTATGCTTTTGGTTTTGTTTTTATTTTTATTTATTTATTTTTTAATCACAATTTCTTTTTCCTTTCTGGCTTGTAGGAGAATGTTTTGGTTTTGTGTCACTGGGTAGGATATTATTCAGGAGTCTATAAGTATGGCCATGGATTTCCAGTTAAATGGTGTTTTTTTACAGACATGGGGATGATCTGGAGAAATTTGGTAATTCACAGGAGTTAGAATTTCCTGATCAGGGTAGTCTGAGAATTCCCAGGTAATGGAGTGGTTGGAGCATGGAATAAACAAAAAGTGGGAGAAAGGAGTAGTAGTGGGGATGATCTGTTTGATCATCTGGATTAAAAGACATCATACACTTTCTTTCTGCTGTAGTTCTGCTGCAGAGCTAAGATGAGACTGGAGGCCTACATTCCTAGAAGCAGAGGAATAGGTGAAGACAATTAGTAAACCGAACTGATGTCTTGGCCAGAGTTGTCTTTTGGTTCTTAGGGATGGGCCGATGTTTATGGGGATGAGAAAATGTAAGAAAGGAGGAAGGTAATTTAGCAGGGATCTATAAGAGATAGATATAAGAGGAAAGGGAGGTAGCAACAGGTGTTCTGTTTTTCGAGATAGGAATAAGACTGGGAGAGTAGATTTGGAGGAGGAGAGAGAGGGGTACAAATATGCAGTTAGTCTTTTTTTGTGCTCAGTGAGGCATGTAAGTTTCCCCTAGGAGTGCCTGTGTTTCTCTGTGTTCCCTTCAGAGTTGCCTTGGGTTATTTAATAACCTGATTTCCTTGGTAGAGAGTTAAGAAGTACTTTTCTTAACAGAACAATGTTAGCACAAGCACTAAATTCATAACTAATAAAGGGACCTTTTGAAACAGAAAAGCTTCTGATTGGGAAAGGATTCTGTCATTTAAACACAGAAGAGACCTATATAACAGGAAAAAAATTTATGAACTCTATATCTAGTAGAGAATTATTATCTAATATATATTATTTCTCTAAGTCATTATTGAAAGGGCAACCAATACTACATAGCAATATTAAACCTGGTAGAATGACTAAGATCAATAAAACCAGTAAAAATCTCATGATATGTAGGATGTTAGGGAAGGAGAACTTTCATCCATTGCTAGTGGAAGTGCAATCTTGAACAGCCTCTATAAAAATCATTGTGACAATTCCTTAGTAAATAGGTAATAAATAGTACTACCTCAGGATCCAGCTTTGCTACTCTTGGACATACATCTTAGGCACAGATGATTCCAGATACTAAAAACCTAGATATTTTCATGTGTTGTATTTTTAAGCTAGTATCTAGGCCACTTGAATAGGGTAGATTGTAATTACAGATGGTGATAGATGGTCTAGGTGGTGTTATCTAGAATATGTAACAGTTATTTGTCTCAGTTTCTTTGTCTCCTCTGATTTTTAAGAGAATATGTTGGCTTGGTATGATCTTATAGGAAATTTTTCTGGAGTCTTGATAACTGGAGCCACAGGATTTTCAGTTAATCTGTATTTCTAGATGTTGGGACCTGACTGTTAGGAATGGTTAATATCTGAAGAGATTTTCACAGTAATTCACAAGAGGAAGAAAAATAGGATTCTCCACCAGGATCTGCTAAGTTTCTTCACATAAATTATGTGAAAGAGTAAGTGGTAGAAACAGTAGACTTTCTGCTATAGAGGTAGGAGTAAGACTCCTGGATTTGATGTGGAATGGAAGGAGTGTTACATGTGTACAGTGAGTTTACCTGTTTTCATGATCAGGATAGCTGGGGAGGCTCGCTATCAAAGTGTGTTTCAGGGGTGTCCCCCAAAAGAGGCCCATTCACCGAGTTTTGTGTGAGGATTTGAAGTGTAAGCCTAGATTCCCATGGATGTCCCTCTTTGTTGGATATTACACAGCCACGAAAATATCAGGTGAGAAAAGTTGTAGGCTCTTGAACATTTTCCCTTATAAAAGTGGTCATGTTTTGTATTCACAGTAATAGAAAATTAGAAATAGGTGGTTAAGTGTTTCAGACCTCAGTATGGAAATGGAGAAAATAAGAAAATTCAAACACCAAAAAATCTACCAGCATAAAATTGAGACTAGAGAACAGAACTAAAGAGACAAGCTTCATCAATAGAGTAGAGATGGAAGAGAGAATCTCAGACAGTTAAATATAATAGAAGACATGGATCTATCAGTCAAAGGAAAAGCAAATCTAAACAACCTCTGTCATAGAACAAATAGTAAATATGGAATACTATGAACAGAAAAATATAAGAATGAATGGAATGGAGGGAGAAGATATATCAGGTCAATGACATATTGAATATTTTAAACAAATCATAGGGGATAGTTTCACTAATGGAAGGAGATTCCTATCATAGCCCAATATCAAGTAGCCTATAGCAGAAAAGAAAGTGTCCTTGACTCTTTATAATCAAAACACTAATCATACAGAATAACAGAAGACTGTTAAAACTTGCAAGGGAAAATGTCCAAGTAGTATATAAGTGGATACCTATTAGATTTGCACTTCTACTGGATTTAGTAGAGACTCTAAATCCAGAAAGACTTGGACAGATGTGCTGCAGACTCTATGAGACCCTATAGGCCAGCCCAGACTACCACATGCAGTAAAATATACAGTCTCCATAGATGGAGAAAATAATATATTGAGTGATAAAATTAAAGCAATATCTTGCAACCAATTTAACTCTACAGAATGGACTAGAGGAAAAACTCCAAAAGAATGATTAATATTTATATCCATATATTAATGATTAATTTACCCCTCATCAGAGATGGATCTTCTTGCAGTAGATGTTAATAAACACAGAGCCATCCACCTGAACAGCGTGCAGAGAATGGGATACTTTGGACTTCAAGACTCTGGGATTCCTACATAAGAGCTAGCAATATGTTTGTAAGGGCCAGATGAAGTACACAATTTTCAAGATCAGTATTTTCCAGATACAACAAAGTATATGCATATGTGAATTTACTGAGACTGTGACAGTATGTATAGGATCTAAATGTACTCCATTCAGTATTCCAGCATGGAGCATGAGAAGTGGTCATGGTTAGACAAAAAATATTTGCAAATAGTAGTTCCTAATATGAGAGAACAAAAATAGGATCTTTTTATGGGAAAGGCTGACCATCCAAAGCATAGTCCAGACTGTGTTGCATGCTCAGGAGTAATTGGCCAATACAAAAAGAATGTATTGAATGAATGAAGCTCCTTGGGCTTGAATGTCCTTGCTTTCAATTTCTTAAGTTTTGTGGAAAACATAGTTGAAGGCCCATGTGTTTAATTTCTCATCCTTATGTCCCATGATTCTTATTCAATGTTTCTTTGTGTTATGATAAATCTTTTTGTTTCTAGTACAGTATTTATCTATGTAGAACAAATCCTTACTCTAAGTATTCAACATGGAGTAAGACTAAACCATATACTATTAAAAATATTATTAAGGATACTTATTGCTTAATAAATTTAATATTACTAATTGTTAAAATGAAAGATACCTATACCCAGTATTCATTCCAGCCCAGATTTTGCATTTGTTTAAATAAATATCACAGGGAATCCATTTGGCATGACTTTTGCTGGAATAACATGGACAAAGAAAGACTTTACATAAGACATGAACAACAACCCAAATGAACCAATTCCACCCTTACATAACCTGGTAAATCAATGAGTTTACTGCTGAGTTTTAAGGAAATATGGTGAAAGTGACATGTGGAAGAGTAGAGATTACTCAGGTAACTAAATCACTAAAAAACACATCTCAACATGGATGACAGCTCTCTTACACCTTTCAGGAATTTCTGGGATATATGTGTCTTCCTGTGCTAATCCTAGGCAGCTTCTTCAAAAATGCTTTTTTGTTCAGCAAGTGCAACTTGTATTTTGCTGAATCTATGAACCTTGTAAGTTTCAGTAACTTTCTTAGTCTTCTGAATTTTCTTCTTGTCAAGCTCTACAATATTCCAATTTTAGGAAAGATCTAAGGAATAAGAATTTATAAAATTCACCTCAAGTGATTAATTTACATTATATAAAATGTAATGAACTCACTTAGAAAAAACACTTAAAGATTCTTTGAAATTCTTCAGTGTCTATTGTTATTTCTCCCTTTTCAGTACTGGTTTTGTTTACTTGGACACCATCTCTCATTTTCTTAGTTTAGCTAATGGTTTATTTATCTTGTTGGTTATTTTCAAGAAACTAGCTCTTGGATTCCTTGATATTTTGTACTTTTTGTTGTTGTTTATAACTGCTTTATTTCAGCCTTGATTTTGATTATCTCCTGCCTTCTCCCCCTCTTTGAATTGCTTCTTTTTTTCCCTAGAGCTTTCAGGTGTACTCTTACATTGCTCATATGAAAACTTTCTAACTTATTTATATAGGTGCTTTGTGCTATTTATTTTCTTCTTAGCACTTCTTTCATTTTGTCCCATAAATTGGGGTATGTTGTGTCTTCATTTTCATTGACTTCTAGAAAATCTTTAATTTCTTTATTTCTTCTCTGACCTAGAGATTGTTGAGAGAGAATAGTTTAATTTTCATGAGTGTGTAGAATTTCTGTTGTTTCAGTTGTTGCTGATGTTCAGTTTTAATCCATGGTCATCTGATATGATACAAGGCATCATATTTCTTGTATCTGTTCAGGCTTGCTTTGTGACCAACTACATGGTCAGTTTTGGAGAAGTTTCTATGATGTGCAAAAAAGAAGGTATATCCTTTGGTGTTTGGGTGAAATAGTCTACAGATGTATGTTAGGGCCACTTGATTCATAAAGATTTAATTATTTCTCTGTTTAGTGTTTTTGTCTGGTTGACCTTCTGATTGGTGAGAATAGGGTATTGAAGTCTCCAACTCTTAACGTGAGGAGTTCGATGTGTGATTTAAGGTTTAGCCATGTTTCTTTTAGGAATTTGTGTGCCCATGTAATTGGGGTATATATGTTCAGAATTGGACCTGGAGAAGACTTGACTTGTCAACATTCAGGTATAGATCGTGTAAGATGTGGAGAACTGAGTCTTACATCCAGGATGTTGTTCCACTCACAAAGACACAGAGACGGAGATCACTGCAATGTGCATGAGGTTTTTAATAATCCAGTATATTGGGGTCATCCCACATTCAGGCAAAGGTGACCCCAAGGAACAAAAGCACACAATTTTTATACCCTCCCAGAACATAGGTTTACAGCATGAGTTGGTTATCTCTCATTGGTGGAGCTCATTGTTCTTTGTTTCCTGTGGTCCGCACTATTTTCCCGCCAGCAGGAATACACAGACACACATACAGGAACCTTCTGCAAGCATCACCAACAGAATACAAGAGATAGAAGAGAGAATCTCAGGGGCAGAAGATAACATGGACAACATTGACAGAACAATCAAAGAAAATGCAAAATGCAAAAAGATCCTAACCCAAAACATCCAGGAAATCCAGGACACAATGAGAAGACCAAACCTAAGGATAATAGGTATAGAAGAGAGTGAAGACCTCCAACTTAAAGGGCCAGTAAATATCTTCAACAAAATTATAGAAGAAAATTTCCCTAACCTAAAGAAAGAGTTGCCCATGAACATACAAGAAGCCTATAGAACTCCAAATAGACTAGACCAGAAAAGAAATTCCTCCCGCCACATAATAGTCAAAACATCAAATGCACAAAACAAAGAAAGAATTTTAAAAGCAGTAAGGGAAAAAGGTCAAGTAACATATAAAGGCAGACCTATCAGAATTACACCAGACTTCTCACCAGAGACTATGAAAGCTAGAAGATCCTGGGCAGATATCATGCAGACCCTAAGAGAACACAAATGCCAGCCTAGACTACTATACCCAGCAAAACTCTCAATCACCATAGATGGAGAAACCAAAGTATTCCATGACAAAACCAAATTCACACAATATGTTTCCACAAATCCAGCCCTTCAAAGGGTATTAAATGGAAAACTCCAACACAAGGAGGGGAACTACATCCCTGAAAAAGCAAAAATGTAATCTTCCAACAAAACTAAAAGAAGATAGAGACATGAACGCAATGCCAGCTCTAACTACAAAAGTAACAGGAAGCAACAATTACTTTTCCTTAATGTCTATTAACATCAATGGACTCAACTCACCAATAAAAAGACATAGACTATCAGATTGGGT
>JADRCD010192645.1:0-10839 GCA_019843815.1 Montemys delectorum
AAAAAAATATACACAGCATAGCCAGTTATAAGCAGAGATCCTGGTAGTACAGAGGTAGAAGGATGGATGTACAGCCATCATAAGGGTTCATCGTCTATTGTGGGATAGTAGATCATGCGCTGCTTAAGCAATAAAACAGGTGCTACTCTGATTAAAAGCTCCAGAGAAGATCTAGGTTGAGGTGCTACTACAAGCAGTTTTAAAAACAAGTAAATTTTTTTCTACTGAAGGACTTAAGGTAGGACTGTGGACATTCCGAGAACTATGAGCAAATGCCTTCTTACAGTTCGAAGGAAAGTTTGCAATGAGATACTAATTTGTTCACTGGTGTCCTTCTTTAGATGACAACAAACCACTCCGTGATGGAAGAGCTGATGTCAGTCATTGGATCAAATATGAAGATGCTGCCTTTTATTGCCCAAGGAGGAGTTGCAACTGATTTCTTTATTTTCTTCTGTGCTGTCTCCTTTTCTTCCCTTATATACTATTTATCAGTCAACGTTACCCAAGAAAGACAGTACATGACAACATTAATGGCCATGATGGGCCTTCGAGAGTCGGCCTTCTGGTAAATCGCATGTCTATGTTGTGCTGATTAGCATTTGTAAACAGAATAACTTAAGTAAGGGGACTCGTTAGGCTCATTTACGTCATGCTTAGACTCAATGCTTTAGTGAATCATAGCATATGGATGTTTGCAGTGTATGGCTTCACACTCTTGGCAGCTGAAGTTTTCTGTATTTCTTTGACAAAGAAAGTCTAAGGTGCTTCCCATGTTCAGGACACTAGCTACACAGAGTATGACTCTCAGTGAGTAGTTATTGTGTTTATATGAACCAAAATATTTGAGGTTAAAGTTTTTTTTTTTTTAGTGTAAAACAAAATATGTATTTTAGACTTTATGTTAAATGTGATGATAACTGGTCCCACTTTACATGGATCATTGAAGAGCAAGCTCTTATGTCCTGAGCATTGAGCTTTCCTTAGTAGAAACAAGACAGCAAAGTGGTTAGAGCAGTAGCCTGCCCAGTGGGAAGCCATGGGCTGTCTTCGTCTCGTACTTAGTAGCTACTACCTTGGATGTGTTATTTAAACTCCATGGATGTCAGTCTTCTTTTCTGCGAAACACAGATCATAGTTCTACTTCTTGTTGGCAGCAGGATTAAATTAAAAGATTTACTTAGAGTGCCTTACACTGAAGCTGAGAAAATTTAAATGCTCCGTATCAGACATCAGTTGATGCAAGTGTAGGAAAAACCATGCATTCTAAAAGGACAGCGGATGCAAGTTAGGAAACTTAGGATTCAATAGTTAGTAACCAGGCTTTGAGATGGGATTAGCCACGCGATGTATTAGAGGCAGGTAGAGACAAGTGAAGAGTCAGAAAGCAATGGTTTGAACGTCAAGCTTGCCTTTCATGAGCTCAGTGTTATTTTCAGTGTTAAAGATGGTGTCCACAGGATGCATAGTTCCAGGAACATGCTGGTCTCTATAGAGGAACTCTGTTGAATAAGAAGACCACACATTTTACTGGCTGGCTTCTACCAAACTTGTTATTTTTCCTAAAGTAATATTCAATATACTGAGTGTGGAAAGAAAGCACAAAGGATTTGAGAGGTGGATCGGGTGTTGAGAGTGCATGCTGCCCTGGAGCACCCTTCGGTTCCCAGCCTCCAAGCCTGACAGCTTACAACTGCCTGTAACTCCAGGACCAGGGGACCTGTGCTTCTGGCCTCCACAGGCACACACACATTTGCACATACTCTCCTCCCACACGTCTCCCACAGAAATGCACATGTACATAATTTAAAATGAAATATCTTTTACAAAAGAAGGGACATGGGACATTTGATACAATGCAAGGGTTTTTTCTTTTATCCCTTTGTGTGTTAAAATGATAGGCTCAACATTGAACGCTATTTGTTCACTATATCTTAAAAGATGTTGGAAAACTATGAGGAGGTAGCAGACAGTATTCTATTTGAAAAAAAAAATCTAGTGAGGAAGGATTGAAAAATATTGGGGCGTTTGCTTCCCTCCATGCAGGAAAAGGCCTGATATTTTATTTGAATGAAATTAAGATGTTTATAGAAAGCAGATGGAGGAAGAGCTTCAGGTCATCACACTGTATCATGAAAAGGGAATTATTACCATTGGACGGAGAAGCAAGACTTCCTGACCTTGATGGGATTTTTACTGTAAATAAAGGAAACTAGCCACCCATTGTGGATACAGCACTAATTGAATCTTTAATCTTTTCCGAGAGAGGAAGTCAAAATGTAAAGAAATCAAATATGCTTCTTAACATATTTAGTTATAATGTCACAATTTAGTTACAATGTCTGAACCCAAGCCTGTGACGTGGCTAGACCCTGTGTGCAAAGCTTCCTTCCTGTCTTTGGCATTAGTAGTAATTGCTCTTCTTCCATCCACCTATGCGTCTGTATTCTCCGTGGCTGTCCTCGATGTATTCTTGCACTGACTCCTCTAGGTTGGAAGCTGCTAAACCACTTTTCTGCCGTTTTTTTTTTTTTTTTTTTTTTTTTGTGAAGTAGGTGTGGCTGCTGCACTTTCAGTGCTGGGAAGAAAATGGAAACAGCAGTAACAGTGTAGGAGACATAGAAATCTATGCAAAACCCAAATGGCGTTGTCTACAAATGCATTCTTACTGGAATGTGGCTGCTGTGCATGCGCCAGTCTAGGCCAGCTCATGCACAAGCAGCGCTAATGAGACAGAAGCAGTTTGGCTTACAAAACTTCAAGCCTGCACAGTATGAGGGAAGTCATATAGAACTGAAAAAGCAGCACCGACTCCTCTCTTCTTAATAAACACTCTCCATTGCACTCATCTTATTGTCCAGTTCATGGCCTCCTCAATTTGCACTTAGCTATTGTTTTTAGTTTCCTTCGGTTGCTGTGGTAAGTGCAGAGCTACCTGGGGGAAGAAAGGATTTATTTGGCTTAGACTTCCCGGGTCCTAGTCCATCGTAGAGGGAAGTCATTCCCCACAGAGGGAAGCCAGAACCCAAAATAGGAACCCAGAGGCAGGAGCCATGGAGGACTCCTCACTAGGTTATGCTTAGCCAGGACCACCTGCCTAAGGAATGTTGCCTCCCAGTGTGGGCTGGGCCCTTCTGCATCATTTAACAGTGCCCTGCCTCACAGACATGCCCACAGACCAACCTCATCTAGGCAGTGCCCCAGCTGCAGCTTTTCCCTTCAGATGACTCCAGGCTGTTCAATTGAAAATTAACGTTAATTTGGGCAGCTATTCATTGCACACATTTGCTTGTATATTACCTTCCTTGCTCCATAGAATATGAGCTTTAAGTTGAGGAAGTTTTCTGATTTGTTAGGGATTACCCTTTTAAGAGAAAGTCTTGGTAAATCACACACTTTTAAAAACATTTGCTTAGTAAGCAAATGAACGGAGTGAGCGAGTAATAGCATCTGCACTAACCCTGTGTTTCTTGGCCAGGCTTTCCTGGGGTCTGATGTATGCTGGCTTTATCCTTGTCGTGGCTACTTTGATGTCGCTTATTGTGAAATCTTCCCAAGTGGTCATCTTAACTGGTTTCATGGTGGTGTTCCTTCTGTTTCTCCTTTATGGCCTGTCTTTGGTAAGTTGGTGATTCCTCCCGCTCTTTCCCTCTCTCCCTCCCTCCCTCCCTCCAATCATTATATCACTGATTGTGTTTATGCCTTTTCTGTTCTGTGCAGAATTTCCTTATAGTATGTAATTGAAAATCAGAGATAAACTTTCCAAATACTGTGTTGGTCAGCTTTCAGTCCCTGTACCAAATGCCGGAGACAATGAACTAGCCAGAGGAAAAGGGGTTTGCTTCTCCCCTGCCCCCATAGTTCGAAGTCCAGGGTTGGTTGACCTTGTTGCTTTGGCCTGTGTCTGGGTAGCACATATGTCACTAGTTCATGGTAGATCAGAGTGGCTTACATCATGACCAGGATGTCAAAAAAGAGGAAGGAGCTGGGCTTTTATAATCCCCTTTAAGGATAAGCATCCAGTGACAGGAGAACTTCCACAAAGTCCCACTTCTCAGTAGAGCCTTGGGTAGGAGACGGGAACCCATGAGTCTTTGGATGACACGTATCCAAATAGGAAATTCCTTTTACTGTACTAGTGATGGTCAGACCACCATACCAGTCAATTTTTTTCTCCTTTTAGATAACTTTATCTTTCCTCATGAGTGTGTTGTTAAAGAAGCCGTTTCTTACTGGCTTGGCTGTCTTCCTTCTCACCGTCTTCTGGGGAAGTCTGGGCTTCACAGCCCTGTACAGACATCTTTCTGCCTTTATGGAGTGGACCTTGTGCTTTCTTAGCCCCTTTGCCTTTACTGCTGGAATGGCCCAGGTAAGAAGGGACGTAATCACTTTGTTCATTTTATTAAAACCTGTCTGTCTGTCTGTCTGTCTGTCTGTCTACATGTGTGTAAGTGCACATGCAAAGGCATGTCATGACGATGTCTGCACGGAGGTCAGAGGACAATGTGACAGAGGACAGAAGGAGGACAGTTCTCTCCTTCCACCATGTGGGTTATGGGGATCAAACTCAGGCACTTTTAACAGCTGTCCTACAATTTTATTTTTGTACACAACACTCATGAGAGATTCCTTCAATGGTTTACACAGTGTCCACTAAACACTATTATTTCTCTCCCATGTTCGTAAAAACAAGTTTAAGGGATATAGAAGTTTAAGGGCTAAGAGACGTATTTATTTTTCTCTCCCAACATATTTATTTCCTTTTACATTAAATTGAATTAAATTTTGTTTTATTTTTATTTTTGTTTTTTTTTTTTTTCCAAGACAGGGTTTCCGTGTGTAGCTGGCCTTGAACTCACAGAGATCTGCATGTCTTTGCCTCCTGAGTGCTAGGATTAAAGGCATACACCACCACCACCATCACCACCCAGCTAAATTTTTAATAGAAATTATAATATAATCACATCATATTCTCTCTTCACTTTCCTCCTCCGCCCCTTGTCTTGGCTTCCCTTCACATCTACATCACCCCCTTTCATATTCATGTCTCCCCTCTCTCTCTCCCTCTCCCCCCCCCTCTCTGTCTCTCTCTCTCACACACACACACACACACACACACACACACACACACACACACACACAGAAACAGATGCTTATAAATATATAAACACACACTCTATCTTTTTAGTGATTTCAGGGCTGATCACTTGATATTGGATCACGAAGTAAGGGGCTCGTCCTTTGGGAAGACTCTTTGTCTCTCAGTCTTAGTTGCCTGTAGTTCTTTGTTGAGGGTGGGGCCCTGTGAGATTTTCCCTTTCCCGCATCAGTGTGTCTACCAGTGTCCTTTTCAGGTTTTATTCAGGCACATTGTTGAACTACGATGAGCATAGTTTCCTTGTTATGTCTCGGAGACACGTCACCTGGTAGTTTTCCATTCCTCTGGCTCTTAACATCTTTCTTGCCTCTCTTCTGTTTCCTGAAGCCTGGGCACAGAGATTGTGCCTTAAGAGTATCCATTTCAGCCAAGAGCCCCGCCCTCAGGTGTTCTTCACATTTTGACGAATTGTAGCTTTCTATAATGGGCTCCATTTTTGCAAAGCAAAGCGTCCTCGAGGAGAAGCGAGAGCTGTGCTCAGCTGTGAGGATAGGGATGAGCCTTTTGAATGCAGGTGGGAACCGTGCTGATTTAGGGAATGTAAGTAGTCCTAAGATCCTTGACCTCACCAGCCCTGGGTAGTTGGCTAGATCCCCTGTACCGTACACGAATTCCCTCTCACTGACTAAGGCTTCAGTCTGATGACAGAGCTGCTGGTTACCACCAAGATATGGGTAGTACTATACATGCACCTTAAGGGTTGTTTTCTCATGCTGGTTACTGCTGTGTTTGGTAGGCATCACGGCGGGGCGGGAATCTTAGCTGCTTCCCTCGACTGGCAGCTTGTACACCACTGTCCCGTGCTTCGAAAACTAGTCCTTCAGGAGGTAGCTTTCAAGTCAGATCTAGGCCAAATCCTGAGTCCCTTGCATGGCGTTTGTAGCAATAGGGACTTACCTCCAACCTCCAGGAGACAATAGCAATAACCTGTATTGTTTTGGGAGTCTCTTGGATTCCCATAAACAATAACTTGAAGTTGGTTTCTAATGGCTTGTACTGAGATGTTTTGTTAGTTTCTGGCTCTAAATGGAGGATGACACTTGCTGGTTTCTATGGCTCAGCTTATACTTCTGACTGAACATTTCTCAGATTTAAGCTGGAGAAACATGCGCCTTTAAGGGTATCACAAGTGTTGGAAAATCAAGACTTTGAAAAAGGATTGGACATTACCATGTGAAATTAAATCTCCCCTCAGAAAAACTAATTCCTGTGAAGTCATTGTATGCTGTTGAAATTATCCTCCTCTTTCTGCTCAGCTCCTTAGAGACTTTCATTTCTCCATTTTTCACTCTGAAATGAAATTTTAAAAATTATAATATAACCACATAATTATAATATAACCAGTCAACTATAATTATAAAATTATAATATAACAACTCAAGAACACCTTCCCGTTCATACCTTTTTATCCTGATGGATTTTTGCTTTGGATGTGTCTCAGACACCACCGTCCTGGCGTTTTGACTGTTTCTAAGGAGATATACCTACCATCTGTGGTTTGTAATTAGGTAAGTAGTGGCCATGAACAGGCATGAGCTGTATAGAGATATATATATTGCGTCTCATTTATCTTTCCCTTGGGGTCTAGCAGAATCAAGACCATAATTATCCTTAAAACTACATTAATCCCTTAAAAATTCTATGCATCTTTTTCAGCTTATACACTTGGACTATGATGTGAATTTCAATGTAAATTTGAACTCTCCAAGCAACCCATACCTAATCATGGCCACCCTCTTCATGCTGGTTTTGGATGCTCTTCTCTATTTGGCATTGGCATTATATTTTGACAAAATTACTCTCAGTAAGTAGTAGTGGAATTTCATACATTTGTACTACCTGCATTTACTTAAAGCAACTATGACAGTGTTTTTCAACCTTCCCAATGCTGCGACCCTTTAATACAGATCCTCATGTTGTAGTGACTCCCAACCATAATGTTTTTTTGTTTCTTCTTCATAACTGTATGTTATGGATCATAATATAAATATATGCTATTACTGACGGTCTTAGGTGACTCTTGTGAAAGGATTGTTTGACGCCTCCACCCACCAAAGGGTTCACAGGTTGAGAACCGCTGGTCAACAACGTATTGAATATAAATGGCATAGAATTTTTCTTTCCAAAATTCCTAAAATAACATAACATTCTGTTACTTTAAAAATTATTTTTGAGAATTCCATCCATGTATGCAATGAAACATGGTCATATCCACCCTCTGTTACCCTTCTAATTTCTGCCATGCTCCTCGAAAGATGCCTTCCCTTCCCCTTTTAAAAAGCCCATTAATTCCACTTAGTAGTGTCCATCTGTGCCTGCATGTGGGACTAGCCCCTGGGGTATGAGGAAGGATCAACGACCACATCCCCATAAGAGATGAATCTCCCTGTCCTAACACTTACGCATTGACAATGTCTCCCCATTATGGGACAGGAGCGCCTCTATCCCACTGATGCCAACGTTTTGACTGGCTTGATCTTGTGTAGGTTACATGCAGATAAGTACAGCTGCTTCTTTAGTTCATGCTTGCAGCAGTCACCTCGTATCTAGAAGACAGAATCTCACAGCACTCTTCCCTACCCTTCAACACCTGCAGTCTTTCTCCCTCTTTTTCCACGATGCTTCCTAAGCCTCGGTGATGGTGGCATTAACACAGATGCTCCATTTACGGCTGAACATCTGGCTTCTTACTTTCAAGACTTTGATCGGTTATTCACCGACTGCTTCCACTTCAATTTCTGATGAAGGCTGAGAGAAGCCCAGGTTTATGGGTGTTTTGGACACTCTTATGTCAGCTTGATGAACTGTAGGCAGTGTTACCCTTGGGCTGATGGTCTTGCGTTATATAAGAAACAGGTTCAGGAAGCCACGGGAAGCAAGCCAGTAAGCATCACTCCTCCATGGCTTCTGCTTCAGTTCATCTCTAGGTTCTTGCCCTAATTTCTCTCAGTGGTGGACTTATAAGTTGTAAGGTGAAATGAACTTATTCCTCTCCAAGTTACTTTTGGTTATGGTATCATAGTCATTGAAACACCAACTTAGACAATAACTATAAATGCAAGTATTTAGAAGGCACCTTGACAACATGGCCATTCAATAAAATAACAAGAGCAAGATCTTCCCTAGGGGGGCCATGAACTTCCTCTCTGCCTTGAGCTTTTGAGCAAGATTCCTGAACCAGGCATGAAACTTACTCCTTTGGAGCAGACTTCAAATCCAATATTAAATTAGTTATTTACCTGCTAATAGCTGTGCCAGTATTGCTGTAGGGACAATTTGCTTGCCTTGTAAGTGTTGTAATACACACAGTCCAGTGCTAAGAAAGACTTTAGATGGCTTCTCTCTGTCTGAAACCTGCATTGTATCTGCTGGCCTTGTGAAAGCAGGCTAGTAGAAAGAAAGATCCCTGAGTAGCTGGTTATTAATTTCTCTGTGTCCTTTAGTTCGAGTATGTGGTGTCTTAGGCAATAGGGTCTTACCATATAGTTAGGGTAGGTATCCAAAGGCAAAGGAAATGCCCCCCACTCCCTTTTTAAAAAATCTCTAGGACCTCCCTGGCCAATAACACATAAGGAACTATCTTGTACTCTGTATTACAATATTCATTTAATAACCCTTGTGTCTCAGTTAGGGTTTTACTGCTGTGAACAGACACCATGACCAAGGCAACTCTTAGAAGGATAACATTTAATTGGGGCTGGCTTCCAGGTTCAGAGGTTCAGTCCATTATCATCAAGATGGGAGCATGGCAGCATCCAGGCAGGCATGGTGCAGGAGGAGCTGAAGTTCTACATCTTCATCTGAAGTCAGCTAGTGGAAGACTGACTTCCAGGCAGCTAGGACAAGGGTCTTAAAGCCCACCCCCACAGTCACACACCCACTTCAACAGGGCCACATCTAATAGGGCCACTCCCTGGGCCAAGTACATACAAAGCATAATACCTTGTCTTCCAGGTGTGACATTGCTCACCCATGCATGGTGATTCCATTTTAACTCTTGAGATTAGCTTACTAACAAGTGGGTTTTCTTAGGGCCCATTTGTAAATCCTTTGCGTCCATTAACTGACTCATTACTCCCCTTTCTCCCCCCCCCAATTCTCCCATCCCCATCACCTTTTAGTCCTTTGACTGACCTCCCCTCACCCTTGCATACCCCTCCTCTCTCCTTTTATATGAGAGTTCTCTAACCCTTCTACTTATATTGCTGGGTTGTGAGATAGCAGGCTTCTCTGTGGCTTTTCTTACCCCTACCTTGGGTTGGCCCCACTTCACCTCATCTCTCCTATATTCCCAGAAGAGCTTCCCTGCCTAAATCCTTTTACCTTGGCATTCCATTCTGACACTCTCATTTATCTTCTAATCTCCTAGTCTCCTCCCTTAATATTTCCACAAGCCTCACCACTTTCTAGTTTCTTGGCTTCAGTTTTGCTCCTGGTTAAATGCAAGAAACAAAAGATTTGAAGCGAAACTCTGCATCTGAGGGCATTTGTCTTTCTGGGTGTGAGTTACCTCGATGGGTAACTCAGTTTTTCCAGTTCTATCTGTTTACCTGAAAATTTTTTTTTCCTTATAGCTGAGTGATATTTTAACTTTATATGTACCACATTTATCCATTCATTTTGGACTTAATACAATGTTTAAGTTCCTCTCAAAGCAAGTCTCTGACTTACAGACCCTTCGTTTAGTTTACAATGCTGCTCTTTTTTCATATTGGAAATACGGCATTGTGTGGTACTTCCTAGGGTAATAACTCGGGCTTGGGTTGAGAGTCAAAGAGGTAGATTTGGCATGCTAGATAAATGGCATGCTCTCCTTCATGTAGAGACTGACCTGACACTTTCTCACCTCCTGTCCTGTCTGTGTAGGTAAGTACGGACATCAACGGTCTCCATTGTTTTTCCTGAAGTCGTCTTACTGGTTTCAGCACAAAGGAGCTAATCATGTGGTCCTTGAGAATGAAATAGATTCTGATCCTTCACTGAATGACTCATTGGAACCAGTGTCTCCAGAATTCCAGGGAAAAGAAGCTATCAGGTAACAAATAAGTCAAATGGAAATACGTACAATAGAGAGGAGGCCCAGATCAGACTCGGGGAAGTGCAACAGAGAGCAGACCCAGATCAGACCCCTACAGACCAGACGCTGGTGTTCAAAGACTTCCTTCTGAGCCTCTCTGCGCCCACCTCCTCCCAGCCCACTCTTCTTGGGCAGTGATACTCTTATTCTAAATAGCACTGTCTTTTATCCAATCTCCCGTATTTACACTTACTAGTATCTTTTGGTACAGTAACAACTGTCAACAAATATGGACTTCAGGTCCACATTCCTCACCATCTTCCTTATTCCTCTTCATATTTTGCTCTGATGTTCTCTTGATAGACGGGGGAGGGAAGGCGGTTGATGAGGGGGGAGCCACTCCCTTATTCACATCTTCTTTCTGTAGAATGCACTTGGTTGCTTTTTGTTTCTCTTCTAGGCGGATATGATGAAAACACAGACATAAGTGATATAGAAAGGGGGGTTGGAGACACCGCAGAAAGGTGGGAAGAGATGATGAGCTCACAAGACACTAAAGCCCTGCGTCGTGAGACCACAAGGCATTAAAGCCCTGTATCACGAGACCAAAAGGCACTAATGCCTGGCATCACCTCCCCCAAAGCCATGCCTGCACGATGGTCAA
>JADRCD010192648.1:0-12485 GCA_019843815.1 Montemys delectorum
TGGTGTGCCAGTATAATGGAAACAGCAGGAAAGATCCGGTCTGACCAAAGCATAGAGAGAAGGCTGACTCCTGAAAGCTGTCATCCCCACCCCCACCCCAGGGGTCCCATGACACACACGCACCCACACTCACACATGGATACAATACACCTAAAGAAGAAATGACTTATTTTAATGTGATAATGGTACTATCTGTGGATGCAAGGGATGGCTCCTGCCACTGAGAGATGCCTGCCAAAATGTTTACAAATAAAATCACATGACAAGATGTCTGCTTTAGGAAGAAGCATGAGTTGGCACGTGTCACTGCTGACGTGAGTGCTTGGGAGCCCTCTACAGCTTCCATTACTTGTGAACATTTGACCTTTTATGGGGGAAAAAGTTATCAAAGAGGAAAACAGATAATGTTAAAAGATTAATTTAAAAGGTTGACGTGTTTAGTGCAGACATGTGAATCAAATCAGATTATAATAAATGACCGATTGTCACACAAAGATAATTTCAGCAAGACAACGTTGATGCCAACAGAGGAGTACAGAGGGACTTACTGTGCAGACAGAAATGCTGACTCAGGGCTGCAGTGTGCTTGCTGAGCTTCATTAAACTTGGTTCTGGGCTTGAAGCACACCATACGCCCTGGGTCAGGTTAATTATGGAACACAGCTCAGGGCACAGAATCAATACTGGCCTAAGCTGTGAAGCCATAGTTCAACCCAAGACTCAAGTCTCAGTAGCAGTTGCTATACACCTGTGTGATTTCAGCCCCACCCCTACAGCCCGCTACTTCCCATCAGAAAAGGCTTCCTACTCTAAATGAGTGGTTCTCATTTCTCCTCTGTCTTGTTTTAACTGCACGTGAAGACATAACAATCTTAATTGTTTGGTTTTACTTATCTTCTCAATTTTTTGACCCAGTGTATGCTCCTAAAACTCATTCCTGATTTTGATAAATGCTATTGCTCTGTCTTCTCCACTTTACAATGAAGAAATCGTTTGTCTACATCCATGATAACAACACTAAGTAATCAGTCTTTTGCTGTAAGGAACCGTCTGCATTGAGCACATTTGTACTGCATTCTGGTACACACATCACCAAAAGTGAAATGGCCACATGTCACCAGAACTCTGTCTTGTATCTATCGTAAGTAAGTGGCACTGTCTATACCTAGCAATACGTGAAAGCCGATGTCATAGGAGTGTAATTGGTATGGATAAGGATAATGATAACAAATAAATAATTCATGCATTCCGGGGGTGGTTTTTCATTTGTATGTTTGTTTGTTTACAACTCTGTAGTTACAGAGGTTCAGTCAAATGACTCTACAAAGAATCTCCACAACACCGAGTTGAAAGGTAGTAATGATACACTACTGTTCTCTACTGTCAGAAAGGATAAGAAAGATGTATCTGTCTTCTTTGCCTGTGCCACATCCTCTGCAGATGCCAGCAGGCAACCTTTCACCCTCCTCTGACACACAAGTTAGAATTGTTTTCACTCACTGTGGCATTCTCAGACAGAAACCACTCAGGGATGGCAATGTAGTGGTTGGGTACTTTCCTTGGAGCATTCTGCTGGTCCTCTGCCTCCCAGAGCAGCGTGTTTAAATCCGGAAAGTTGTTGTTGATATCAATGCCATCATGGGTCCAACGTCCCAGGGACCAGCCTCCCAACTCGGAACCCTGGAGAAGATTCAGAATGCGAAGAGCTCTCAGACGACAGGAAAACCCAGATGTGTGATGTGTCTGTGTCTGTCTCCCATGTGCGTTTCCAAGTCTCTGAATGCTCTTAGCCCCAGAAAAGGTATCACAGGAGAATACAGAAAAACCTGCTATGAACATCTGATAAACCACAGACAACACAGTTACCTCAGTTCAAAGATGGATACCCAGAGGAACGCTCCTGCCGTATAGCCAAGACCAAAAGCCTTAGATCTCTTCTTATAACTCTCCCTTCCCATGACCTTCTACTACCTGGCTAAACCCTCTGAAAAGGAAGAAGTCTGGAACCCAAGCATTGCAGAATTACTTATTGTCAATGCAGTACCAGTGTGTTCCCCTTGCCCTGCTGGAATTCTGGCTTTAGTGATGTGTCTGTGACCACACCGCCCTGAATGTGCCCAATCTTACCTGACTTTAGAGGCTAAGCATGGCTGGGCCTGGTTAGTACCTGGATGGGAGTTACTATTTTGACTACCCCAGGTAGTCATTTGTGCCAGAATCAACAAACACAACTAAGTGCTGAACTTTAAGGATGCATTTGACAGGACCCACCATTTAGATGGTGCTCTAATTTATCTCCAAAATTGTGAAATATCACTGTTGATTCATGGCTTGATTTAATGCAATTATATACATACATCTTATACATACACGTGACATATACAAATTCCATGTGATAATCAGAACACAAAATATAAGCAATATCCCAGAATAATCAAAACAGTTATCAGTAGGGGACAGGTGAGAATCTTAGCGGTAATAACCAAAACCTCAAAAATGTTCAGCCAACCCGAGGGGCTACTGCCATGGCTACGTCATAAGTGCACTACTCATATGGACACTCTAGGTTGTGGACATGCACCTCTCTCAGTGTCACCATCAGTTTTAATTCTGACTCTGTATTCCCCACCCCCACCCCCCGAAACCTTACGATGCAAAGAAACAAATCAGAAAGAAGGCAAACAGCTATAGGCAAAAGGCTGCAGACAGAGACTGTCAGCTTCAGTAATAAGATGCTCAGAAAGAAGGAAACGTGGGTGGCCGGGGAGATGGCTCAGTCGATAAAAGTATTTGCTGAGCAAGCATGAATTTAGATTTCCCCAGTACCCAAGTAAAAAGCTAGATGTAACAGTATGTGCCTGGGATCCCAGTACAGGGGAGGTAGAAACAGGTAGATCCCTAGGACATAATGGCCTAGCCGAATCACTGCATTCTAAGTTCAGCAGAATACCTTGTCTCAAGAACTAAAGGAGAGAAGCTATTGACAAAGACACCCAGCATCAACCTCAAGGCCTCCCCGTGTACATATACACACATGCATAGGCACACATGTACACCTACACACGTACATCACTGACGTCAGAAACAAGAACTGAGATATCATGCTTGCTTCAGGCGGGGGTGGGGGTGGGGGTGGGGGGATGGGCAGGGATAGAATGCACTCACTCCTTCGTAGGCCTTCTCATAGCCATCCGGATTGAGGGAGGGTAGAATGTGGATCCGAGTCTCCTCCACCAAGCGGACAATGCGTGCGTTCTGTGCCAAGTACTCCTGGCAGAGGAACTGCAGCAGCAGCAGCAGCAGCTCTCGGCCCAGAACCTCATTGCCGTGGGCCCCTGCGATGTAGTGGAACTCCGGCTCACCTTGACAGAGACAGACACACAGGCTCCTTCAGGCATCCACATGGGGCCTGGCAAGGTTTGGAAGGACACAAACAACCTTACAGCCATACTTTTTTCCTTTTAAATACGCCTCCAAAATTTTACTGAGGTAATTATTTGAAATCCAAATGCTCAAAGAGGTAAGAAAAACTGTAGATAGCAAGCCTGAACCACTAGGTCCACGGGGTATGTGTTCTTAACAAGGAAAGACAAAATATCTCGCTAGACACAAAGTGCAGCCATTGCTCTTCTCTTCTATGGTGCAGTTGTCATTTGGGAATTTCTTATTTACATTTTGCAAGGATCCAAAGATGAATGAATGCATTTTAAAAAAAAATCTTAAAGGAAGTCAGTAAGGACAGTTTGGATAATTGTCTGAATATTTTCTCTTCCCCAATATTTAGTTAGCTTCCTGCTGAGAGGTGCTATGGGTGTGTGTGTGTGTGTGTGTGTGTGTGTGTGAAATTAATATTGAAGTCAAGGCCCTGGGATAGTATGAAGACGTGGGGCCTTTACAAGGAGATGAGGGATTAGTATCCTAGTAGAATGGTTTGTGAAGATATAGCCTTCCACTGCCTTGCATCATGCAAAGGTTGAGCAGAAAACAAGCCCTAGCCAGACTCTAGATGAGCTGGCATCTTGATCTTCAACTCCCCAGGGTTTACAATTATAAGAAACAAATCCCTGTTGTTTATAAACGATGCCGTTAGGTATAGCCACTTAACGGAATCAGACTATCCTGGGCATGGCTGACCACACTCCTTTTTCTTCCCTTTGTCAAGTTTCTGTGTGAGAGGAAACAAGGAAACATTTTTATCCACGGGTAAGGCTTTTACCTCTGAAAGAAACTCCTGAGATGAACTTCCGAGGCACAGACATGGAGGAACAAGAAAGTCAAACAAGTCAGGTACATCTTTGCACCTAAATTTCAGCTTGGTTTTACCAACAAGAAAACCAGAGCTCACCCAGCCTGCAGGGACTTGGAGCAGTGATGGCTGTTGAGAAAACAACTAAAGGAAGGTAGCTTTTAAAGACAATACAGACATTTCTCAAAATGGAGGGAGCGCCTGCTATTTGAGCCATCCAGGAATCAGAGAGTCCTGAATGTTCTCCCTGAAGAGGATCTGTCTTATAGCCAGCCATTTTCTCCTTTGTCTCGTGATGGGCCTCGGAAGCAGAGAGCACAGTTGAATGTGGTCCCTGTGCAGCAAGGGAGGGTGCTTCTAGCTCAGAGAGCTTCACAGCACTTCTCAGATATGAGGGGGCACAGAACCAAAATCCACTTGTTTGTGTGAAATGGTTGCGGGATAGGTGGCTCACACCCAGGGTATGAACACTGTCATGTGGGGTGTGGGGAGATGCCTTCAAGCTAGATAAGGAGCTATTGAATCTACCATTCTCTTGGGAGAGGAGCTGACATAGTTATCAGCAGCTGTCAACCAGAGATGAACCTAGGGAAGAAGGGACCTCACCTGAAAAAATGCCCACCTCCAAATGGCCTGTGGCCGTGTCTGTGAGGTATTTTCTTAATTGCTAATTAGTATAGGAGGGCCCAGTCCACTGTGAGTGTACCACCCCTAGGCAGGTGGTGCTGGACTGTATTAAAAAGACAACTGAGAACCGCAAGATGCAGAATCCTTCCATGGCCTCTGCTTCAGTCCCTACTTCTGACTCCTGCTTGAACTCCTCCCCGGCTTTCCCTTGATGGTGAACTTGTTACCTGTAAGCTGAAACAGATTTCCTCCCAAGCTGCTCTTGGTGATGTTGCTTGTTACAGCCACAGCAAACAAACTAAGACAAAACTCTGTCTCACCAACTTCATGTTCCCCAGGACGGTCAGAGATCTCTACCGCGTACAACTTCAGGCCCTGGTTGCTTTTGCCAATGTTGTAAATCCTGGTAATATTGGGGCACATTTCATTTACAACCTTCATCAACTGAAAAGACAAGGCAAATAGCAGATTATGAGTCATGATGACTGTCCACTAAAAAAAGCAGTGCTCCCCAAAAGGAATCTATCTCCACAGCCTCCCACCAGCACTCCCCTCTTTCCCACAGCCCTACTGCTATACCTGTCCAGAATACCCTCTCTGGCCCCCTTTCCCCAGGATGATACCCACCTTTCCAGCCAGAACCCATCCTTTGGCCGTCGGCTCTAAGGAGAAGCTCATGGCCATTGCCTGTCTAGCCCTGTACTCCCAGCATACTTGCTTATGACAGTAATAGTCTCTTGCTGCAAACTGAATGTCTATGTCCCTCAGTTGAAATCTAACCGAGGCAAGAGCATTACAAGGGGAAATGTTGAGTCCAGCAAGATGGTCCAGTAGGTGAATACCCTGACCTGAGTCTCATCCCGGGGACCCACATCCTGGAAGTTGAAAGTCAACTCCCACAAGGTGTCCTGTGACTGCAGCAAGCGTACAGATGCACACATGTGCTCATTTCCTAACACATCCTACAAATAAACGGAATACATTTATTTATAAAAAGAAGTGAAGCACTGGATGGTAATTATGTCATGTGGGTGCAGACTTCATAAACAGGATGAGAACCCTTTAAAAGAGACAGAGGACTTGTGTTCTCCATATGTGTGGAGAGGCCACACACACACACACACACACATGAACTAGTAGGGGAACCCTCCCTCATCGGCCAGCACCATAAGCCTAAGTTTTTAGCCTCTAGAACTGCAAACAAGGCACTTCTATTGGCTACTAGCCAGCTACTTGACATTTCCGTTCCAACACTTTCAACAGAGTAAGGCATCTTCCTGGGTTGAGATCTTCACCTCTCTCAGATGTAATGTGTGGTTATCGCCCCCACCTCCCTGGTTGTCATCAGCTCCTTGGCTGCAGTCAGCATCTTCCTGGCTATGGCCATGGCTTTCTCACTGTGGTTGCCATCTTTCTGAATCAGCCTCCTTGGAGACCAAATTGCGCAAATGCAGGTTGTTTGATAGTATGTTCTCATAATTACTGTACACCTAAAGGTGTTCCTGCCCTTCTGGAGCAGGTGGTGTAGCAGGAAGGAGCCATGGGATGATCCAGTTCATGAGTGCTAAGTAAGGGCCGCATGTGCTAGCCTGGACACAAACCTCAGGGGACCAAATGGTGAGGGAAGCAGGTTGCAGTGGGGAGTGAACCCACACGCCATGGTCTAGATTTTAAGATCAGCTAGTTAACTGGCAGCTTTTGCCTGCAGAATGATGTGAGCTATCAAGGAAGGCAGTGAGATTTCTACTAGTTGAATAAGCTTTGGGTACAGGGGACAAGAGATATGCTCCTCCCAGAGGTTGCCTTACCATGCATCCCTGACTGATGCTTGTGAGTTCTGATTGGCTGGGTGAAAGGTGTTTTGCAATCCCCACACACCAGACCCTGGATTAAAGTAAACTGTTTTCTCTATACATTTACTGAGGATCCCACTCTGTACCAGGCACCATACAGAGAGGAAAGACTGCAGAGTTTCAAGGATCATTTCAGGGCCATATGTTAAGAACAGAAGGGACATGTAGGCACTAGCAGAGCAGAGGAGAACATCCTGACAAGGGTGGTGGACTGGCAGTACCCATTAGAAGGGCACCGCCTCTCTGAAATACAAACTGGGGTTACATGTGCCCCTTTCTGCTGCAGAATGAAAGATGGCCACAGCACACTTGCCTCGAGTCCCTGCCTACTAGGCCCTCCAGTGTAGTCATGTGTAGGTGAGAATCCCAGCAGGTCCTGATTGGCAAGGAAACCACTCTCTTGGGTTCAGACCAAAGATTAGTTCTTCAGGAAAAAGACTTAGGTAGTCTACGGCTAACCTAGCAGCAGATACATGCCTTAAGCACAGGCCTGGCTGCTCTTTTCTGTTACCTTCTCTTTCATGCAGCTAGCACTGAAGACCACGCCCTACATGCTGGAGGAAGACCAGCGTCATCTTCCCCTGGATGCACATTTAGCAATGGATACAAGAAGCTTCTCGGGCTACAGTAGAGTCTCCTTTCTTCCTTGTGTTCTGTCCTCCCCTGTAGTATTTTATCCCAACCCTACTTTCTCTGCCATGGTTGGTGTTAAATAAACTGTGTGTCACTGGATTATCATACCAAAATCCCTCATACGAACATGAAAAATCTGAAGAGTATTAACCTTTGGGAAGGCCCTTTATAATTCTCCCTCCTGCGTAGCGCTCTGAAATACCCTGAAGCGTATCTTGGGTGACCACCATCCCCAGGAAGTTCATGGGAATTGATCTGCTTTGTCTTTGCAAATACAGGAACAACACTACCCTAAGCATTATCAGGGAGGAGGCCTTCTACTTAAATCTAGCTCCTGTTTGTGAGAACATGTGATTACTTGGTCCTGAAAAGAGTTAGGCATTCTTTTTACGGTGTCCAGGTCAGTGATGGCTAATGTTGATTGTCAGCTTGACATCCCTGGGAACTGCCTCCCTCAGATTGGTCTGCGGACATATGCAGGGCATGCTTTCTTGATGGCTACTTTACATAGGAGGGTTCAGTTATCCCTGGGCAGATGACCTTGGGCTGCATAAGGGAGCTAAGCAAACCAGGAAAGTAAGCCAGTAAGCAGCATTCCTCCTTAGTTTCTGCTATCGTTCCTCATTCCAGTTTTTGCCTTGACATCTGTGAACATCTCCTCTCCAAGATGTTTATGATCATGCTATCTAACGCTGCAGGAGAAACCAAGCCAGAGTAACGTCTTTGTGGTAAATATATTAGTTCTGATTGTAAACAGAGTACAGAGTGGTATTTCCTCAGGACCCAGAGCACACATCCTCAACAGGGCTGAAGAAACTAGTTCTGTGGGTCTGAAATATCGTGTGTGTGTGTGTGTGTGTGTGTGTGTGTGTGTGTGTGTGTGCATGCGCATGTACATGTGTGTATGGATACACACACACACACACACACACACACACTCACACACATATATCATGGTGCACTTGCCTCCTCAAAGCCTAACCCCATTGGAAAAATTTTAGTTGCTAAAATTTGATATAACAGAGAGGAAAGCAACTAAGGAAAGAATGTGGAGTGGGAGGGGAAGTGACACAGTAGAGAATAGGGTTTGCTCGACCTGTTTACCTCTGAAATAGGAAATTACATAACCATTCTAATATCTATCGAAGTCTGGGTTCCTCACTTTCTCTCCTTTGCTGACGAAGATACGGTAACAAGATGCTTTTCTAGTAATCCAATTTTCAGTAATTTATCTGAAAGAAACTGTCCATGAAGAAAGCTAAAATTATATGCATGATGACACTTGTTGTAGCATGTTTCCTACTTTGGCACAGTCAAAAGTTGGGAGATTTCCAAATGCTTCAAAGCAGTGAGAAGGCTGGTTAACCATAATATATTCACTCACTAGCTCATGTGGCAACATTAGAGACAGCAGGGGGAGGGCCCGATGCTAGGGAACCATTGCTGAGAGACATGGGGCAAAGACAAGCTGCATTCTAATCACAGCCTTGCAGAATCTGTCAACAGGAGTTCAAGTGCTGGAGGGATAGCAACCTATTGCTATAGTTTGAGTGAATGTGTCCCCCAAATCTGTAAGGTGGAATACAAGACCCAATTTCATAATATGAAGGGGTGGGGACTTTTCCAGGGGATGATTAAGTTACATAGGTTCTGCCCTTATCAGTTGAGTGAGTATCCTTATGAAAGGACTGGAGAAAACTAGGTAAGCTGTTTGCCTTTCCACCTTCCACATGATGAGCCAGGAACAAGGCACCATGTTGGAAGTAGAGAGCAGTCCTCACTAGGCACAGAATCTGCTGGTGCCTTGATTCTAGGCCACCAATACTAAGAACTAAGAAAATTGTTTAGAAATTACTCGATCTCTGGACTTTACTAAATCTGTGAACAGACTGAAACAGGGAGATGTGAAAACTGCTGACTCGTCAGTACAGTGAATCTATGGAGGATACTTTAGACTTGGGGTTCTGTTGATATAAGGATGCTCGTCCAGTGAATGGAAGTGTTTCTTTTAAAATAAAAATGTTTAGAGCAGAAGATGAAAAGCTTTCTTCCATCCTCTTCAGAAACTACCTCTAAGAGAGCCAATGAAAATGGAAATCCCCGTGGAAAGAAAAGGGAAGAAAACAAGCAGGGCAAAGACCATCCATGGGTCAGAACTTTGGTTATCTGGACTGCCTGGCTTCCCGCCATCACCACCTGACCTCACGATCAGGCTGACCACACAGCATCACTTAGCTCACTTCCCCAACAGCCCAAAGTCCCTGACCATTGATACCCCTGCTTCCTCCCTTTTATGATTGCTGGCCTCTTTGCCTGGACAGAGACGATTGGTCTTCTTCCCTCCCTGTCTGCTAGAGTCTGCCAGCAACCCAGATACCAACTGGTCCCAGCTAGAGCCCAAGCTTCTCCCAGCCACAAGCAAGCAACTCATCTGTCCCCATCCCATTTGTCATGACTGTAATGATGACATTAAGCACACGCATGCTAAATTTCATATTATAGACTTGTGATAAGTGACAGGGACATGGCCCCCATCATTCCAAGCGAAGGAGATGAAAACAAATGTATATTTAAACAAGTAACCAGGAGGTTATAAATACATACACTAGGAATGCCTCCAATGTTCTCTTGGCACAATTCTCTCTGCCTCAAAGTATAGGTGTTTGGATAGTCTTTACCTTCTTCTCTGCCTTCCCCACCTCTTGCCCCATCCCTCTGCCTGGAATATAAGTCACGTAGCTTAGTGCTCTAAAAGCATATGCTGCATGGGAGTGACCCACACTCTCATTGCTGTCCTCTTACAGTGTGATGAGTGTCTCCACATTTTTTTTGTTCCTTCTATTTGCTGCCTCTCATTTTATGGTTGGCTATAAACGTCTCTTTCAGTATTAGGCTAAGCCAACTATCCTCTCTGAGGTAGAAATATTTCTATAGCCACGTACAGACTCCATCGAAGGAGAGGGCTAGCAATTTTGTCTTCTCATCCAACCCCCGCCCCCCCCGCCACCCGCAAACCAGCAATCTACATGGCAATGGCTTCTGGCTCAAGTACTCAACTAGGACTGAGAAACGCTCTCTGGATGGTTTCCAACTCAGTGATTTGGGACAGTAAGACTTCAGAGGTGTCACAGGGTGGCTGTACTGGTGATTCTGAGTCCTCTTAGCTCTGTCATCTCCTGAGCAGTGGTCATCATAGCCACCTCATGTGTAAAGCACATACTGCTAGCTCTCCCCAGAGGACCCCCAGGGATGCATGTGGGATAGCAAGGTCTCCCTAGCAGGGACTCTGAGTAGTCAGATCACTTTATACACACTTGAAGCTCACTGTGCCAACTGAACTTGTCTCACTTCTGGGCATGAAGAGATAGATGCCTTGGGACACCCATCAAGCAAAGCTAATGTTAACCCACCAGAGCTCCTGAAGACAGAATGGTGGGCAGAGCCATAAAAATACTCCGAGAAAGTGGAGCAGGAGGCATGAGTCACAGACCTCAAGTCCAAGCACATTATCTCTGTTTTTGAAGAGCAAGACAGTAAGAGGAGTTCTTTAGCACATCCCACTTCTATGTCTGTGCTGACAGGTGTCTGGAAGCCCTGAGTGTCTCAAGTTAAATGACAGTGAGACAAGCCAGGCATGCTCATTCCATGGAACTGAAGGTCGCCCTGATAATTCCGATTTCAGAAACATCTCCTCCTTTGTTTTGGGTAGCTCGCTCTGTCCCTTATCCCACAAGACCTCCCTCTGAGGGGCATTAACTAGCCTTTGGTGACTCCTTACTTGCCAATGTAATCCTGTCATTCTGCTTATTCCTTACCCTTATTCTCGGGTAGCTAAGTATCTTTTGATCGTCGATGCCTTTGCATACTTTCCAGCACACTGTTGTAGACCGGTGTCCTCTGAGCATACCAGTTACTATTGTCTTCAACAGAGCAGCTATGACTACTTGCCAGAGACCCTTGAGATCCAGCCTGTTGACTGCTGACCTCCCCTCATAGGAGCAAGGAGCAGGACCATTGGACTGTTCTCTGAGAGCCCAGCCATTTCCTCCTGTACTTCCCTGTCAGGCGAATGTAATTCTATTCTAGCTGCAGATGGCTTGAAGATGCTCCCTCTCTTGAAGATGCTGGAGTATATAGAAAGCAGGAAGCTAGCTGAAGTTGTTGGAGGATCCTGCCTATGCAGCTATAAAGAAATTGTTATTCATTCTGGGCTGAAACTTCTATTGGGGTAGTTGCTTTAGTATCATCTACATTCCTGTAAGTACCCCCTAACTCTTATTCTGTATGGAAGCCCAATAAACTCTTTGCTTTAGCAAGTCGGATGTCAGTAAAATCAAATTCTGTCATTGGTGCCCTATCTGAGGGGAACAGACATTCACTTTTGTTTACCCAGGAAACATGCAATACACATGCTGGGTGTGAATGAGGAACCGAGACAGTGAACCGAGTTCAGGTGCTGCCCTTTTGCCCTTCTCAGGGATGTGTTGCAGCCAGCACACACAGGCTGACACAGCTCAGAGTTACTGAGACTCAGGGTCAGTCTGAGAAAATCATACTTGATCACCAATCCCTGCTACCTGGACTCAGATTCCTAACAATGCCAATCATGAGTTCTGAGGCCTGACTGTACAGAAGCACAGGACAACTTCTAGAACACTACCACTAAGATTTCGACTTCACTGTGTCTGAGGCGGCTCACACATAAATAGTTTATAAATTTTCCAGGTCGCACATGGTATGTACTCACTGATAAGTGGATATTAGCCCAAAAACTCAGAATACTCACGATACAACTAACAGACCATGTGAAATTTAAGAAGGAGGAAGACCTAAGTGTGGATACTTCAATCCTACTTAGAAGGGGAAACTATTAAAATAATCACAGGACATAGAGGGAGGGAGGGACCTGAGAAGGAGAAAGGAAGGGGGAGGGAAAAATCGGGCGGGACCAGGTAGGGAAGAGACAGGAGAGAAGTACAGAGGGCCAGGAAATTGAACAGAAATATGTAGCAGTGGGGGATGGGAAACTGGGGTTAGCCACTAGAAAGGCCCAGATGCCAGGGAAGCAAGAGGTTTCCAGGACCCAATGGGGATGACATTGGCCAAAATACCCAACAAAGAGGAGA
>JADRCD010192649.1:0-20735 GCA_019843815.1 Montemys delectorum
TTAGTGGGAATGACTCTATGGCAATATGTACATATGTGAAGTGTCAACAAAGAACCCATCATTATGTATAACTAACATATGCTAATAACATTTTTTTAAAAAGATTAACCATCACCAAAAAAAAAAAAGCTGTGTTGGAAATTTAATCCCTAATGCAACAGTAATGGGAGATGAAGCCTGTAAGAGGTAATTAGGGAGCTGAGACCCGGTCTCAAAATAATGACAATAATAACAGTGATTAGGACTCGAGGGCTGCCCTGGAGAGGGTCGCTTTTGGTGTCGTGGGCAGCACTTAGCTCCTCGTGCTCCTCCTCGTCCACGCTCACACTGTCGCTTCCCACTAAGGCATGGTGCCAAAAGAAGACCTTCAGTAGATTCAAGCCCTCACCCCACCCTCCAGCTTCCCAGCTTCCAAAACTGGAAGAAGGAATTCTGTTCTGTACCCTGTGTCACAGATGCTATTACAGCACTTAGCAGAATGCCAGGGCAGGAGCCAAAACACAAGGTCACAGTCTTACTGTTGTAGGACAAAGAATAAGAACTTGAGAAAACTGACAAGTTGTCCCCAAGCTTAGAGGATCCTAAGTGGTGGGTAAGGATGCCAGCAAGAGTGTGTTAGTTAGATTGCAGGTCATGACCCTCCTAGAACTTACCAGCAGTCAACTGTCAGGGCCAAGAAGAAAAGGATACCTCTTTGTTGCGTTTTTTGCTACATTTTAACTACAGCTACAAAAAAAAAAAAAAATTGAAAAACAAAAACAAAAAACACACAAACAAATGGCTACCCACAGGTGAATTCTGTTTGGGCAGAAGAGAACAGGGTTCTTAGTCTATAAAAAAAAAAAAATCAACCTTTTTTAAATGGCAAGTAGTTTCCATTGAAATCTGAAGACTTGCCTGTGCAGACAAGTTCATGCTCTCCGGCTCGGGATGATACTGCTGAATCCCACTAGAGGGCAGCAGAAAATGGAAGAGAAAACGCCCTGGGTGAGTTCCCACCAACTGAGGTAGGTGTGAGGGGGCTTTGTAAAGACAGTGCCAATAGCAGTTCACTGGTTTCAGAAGGTCACCTTAGGTCACCTTAGGTCACCTTAGGTCAATCAAATCTAGGTGATTTGTATGACATTAAATCGCTCGCTTCTCCCAGCTTCCTATAAGGAAGATGAAATTGCAGATTGGGACAGGGAGAAGAGGACGGGGAGACGAGGATGGGGAGACGAGAGCTTGCTGGGTCTGAGGACCTGTGTTCCCTCAAAAACCCTAAGTGATAGCCAGGTATGGCAACACACACCTTTAGTCCTAGAATTCAGGAAGCAGAGCCATATGGAGCTCTGTGAGTTCAAGGCCAGCCTGGTCTACACAGTGAGTTCCAGGACAGCCAGATCTACATAGTGAAAGCTTGTCTCAAAACCCCCTAAAATTTTTAAAGCCCCAAGTGAAGTCAGGGCAAATGTGGCAACGGTCCCAAGCCTGAGTCCCAGACCCTTTCTGAGTTCTGTTCTTTATTTTCCTGGTTAGACAGACAATTACTGGGCCACTACTGTGTACATGCTGCATGCTAGTCCCAAAGTTTACAAAAGGAACCTGCTTGGAGAACAAGCTGCCCCCCTCCTGCCTCCTCCCTGGGTTGAAGGGCCCCTGGGAATGTCGTGCCTGGGTACCCAGGTATACCTTCCCACTGTGGAGCTGCTCAGCCTCAGCCAGTCCCGCTCACGGCAGCCGGACTTCACCCGATAGATGCCTGTTAAAAGCTGACCCAGCTCCAAAGCCTTTCCACCCACTTTCCTGCTGTGGCCTGGTGATGAGGGGTACCAGAGGGTGGCACCTTGCCAAGACCATTTTGGGGCAGGAAGAGGCAGGACCTTGCCTGGGCCTAGCTGCCTGTGAGTCCTGCCAAAGCCACCCACACCTGCCCAGTTATCTGGTGCCCTGATGCCCTCGCCTTGCAAAGCAGCCCTCCCATCATCCCAGGACCTACTAATCCATAGACCTTCCATGGTACTTACCTCTGTTCTTCCCTTGAGTGCCCCAGGGTAAGGCAGGACCCAGAGCCATCCCTGGGGCAGCTATTGAAAACAGGTACTCAGTTTCTCCCTTCTCTGTTTCAATCTTTTAAGCCCCTGCTGGATGCCAGGCTTGCTCTGGAGACCAAAAGGTCAAAGGTACGCCAGTGGAAGCTGGAGAACTCAACAACCTTCTCTCTGGGCTGGGGGCCGGGGTAGAGGTCAGGGAGTAGGAGAACAGGACTACGCTGTTTTAAATATTCTTTCCCTCCCCATTCAAAAAGCCCCCAGTGTAACATCACTAGACACTAAGTGGGTTCATAGCACTATCAGTGAGTCTCCACCACCAGCTACAACAGGCACAAATAACCTATAAGCTCAGATAATTGAAAAGTGTAGCAAGTTAGAGGATGATGTTTCCAGCGTGTATAAATACACCTAATTATAAGTTTATGTAACTTAATTATTAACAGTAGCCGTGTTTAACAACCCTCACAAAATTCCTGAAAACAATTCTCAGCTCTCAGGTTCACACAAGCTGGCGAAGCCCCCCTGCAGGAAACTGAGGAAGACCACCCACTCAAGCTAGGGTGGTCAGTCAGGAGACAAAGAAGGCTTCCTGGAGGAAATGATGCTACGGCCCTGAAGCGAGACTCTAAGTCCTCCAGAGGGGACAGGGAGTATGCCAAGCTTGTGGGGGGAGCTGGCAGGAGAGGAGAGAGCATGGCATAGAACAGAAACCAAAGTTGTGAGACTCACGCGCTCACTCTCTCTCTCTGGCTGAGAGGACATCTGGGTTCCGCCCTGGTTCTGCTATTAATGCTGTCACTTTGGCCAAGTCCTCACTCTTCTCCCAGCGTCTCCCCTCTGTCATATTGGGACCAGAAGCCAGATGGTCTCCAGGCCTGTGGGGGTGTCTAGAGCCCCCAGAGATCTGTGGAGGGGCCTGGTGTCTGGATCATGATGCTCATAGTAGGCATCTGGCCCACAGTAAACCCTCGGTAGCCAAATCTCTCCTCTCCCTCAGCCAGTTCCCCCAGGTGATCACCGAAACTCCTGGCTTAGCTGTTGGTTTGTAACTATAATTACAGTCATTTCTAGAGCGCTTTGCTGCCTCCCCTAATTACCAAGCCCATGAGATTCCAATTACACATCTAAAGAAACATGTCAGGAGCCCCTCCCAGGGGCCATCCGGGAGTGCAGCCCCCAGGCCAGCTGGGATGTCGCAGGAGCCCTCCCCCTTGTCACTCCTTCCGTGCCAACCAAGCTGGAAGTCTTCAGCCCACCCAGGGCCAGCCTGGGGTGGATATGGGATGAAGGGGCCAGATAAAACACCCCAGCAGGAAGGCTTGCATCTAGAAAGGAAAGAGGCCTCTCCTGGCCAAGTGGAAAGCCTCTGCCCACGCAGTAGGTGAGTCTCCAAGAGCTGGGGGTCACCATCAGGATGCACCTGGGTAAAGCTTAGGAAGTAGCCTCCGGTCCCGAGTCTGTTATTACCACCCACCGCATGCATAGGGCACCTACCCTACAGAGAGGTTGGGTTGCTCTCACCCGCTGGAGGAGGAGCTCAATATCCTCAGGACTCTGTTTGGGAGATGGCCTCCTCACACACACACACACACACACACACACACACACACACACACACGCTCACATCAAAACAAGCCTCCCACAGGGTATGCTAGCACATGCCTTTAATCCTAGCGCTCAGAAGGCAGAAGCAGACAGATCTCCGTGAGTTTGAGACCAGCTTTGTCCATATAGCTACTTTCAGGCCAGTCAGGGATGCAAGTTAGACCCTGTTGTCAAATTTTTAAAAAGAAAGGAAAGGAATGGAAAAGAAAGGAAAGAAAAAGAAAGGAAGGGGAGGGAAGGGGAGGGAAGGGGAGGGGAAGGGAGGGGAAGGGAAGGGAAGGGAAGGGAAGGGAAGGGAAGGGAAGGGAAGGGAGGGGAAGGGAAGGGAAGGGAAAGGAAACTAAGCATCCCTCTATATAGCTTCTACCCACAGATTCACCTCGATTCTCTGGCACCCACTTCCCTGTGTCTGGGTGTGGTTCTCCCTGTCTGGACCCCACCAATGCCTACCCACTCTGTACTTCTAATCTTGATCAGTGGCTTCTCCCTGCACTTTTCCAGGGTACCCAGCTCACAGCTCCTTAAGCCTCTTAAACGCATACACAGCCCTCTACCCCTCCTCCCAGGGCCCGTGCAGCATGGGCAGCCCCAGACGCTCTCATCATGCAGGCTCGAACCCACCAGCGTTCTCTGCCCTGCCCCACTAAGCCTCAAACCTGACCTCAGCACTCTTCCCAAGTCCCATACACATCCCATCTCTCTACTCCCCCAGACCTCCGTTAGAAGTCTGCATGTGTCTGACGCCCTGCCCCGCCACAGGCCCTGAAGGGTACTGTAGTGTGGAGGTTGGACTAGCTCCAGTAGACTCCACCCCTGCTCCTCCACTCATTTGCTGTGTGGCTTTGAGGAAGTTTAACCTCTCTGCTTTTTTTGTCTTAATTGGAGTATCTATTGCCTGGGTTGCCTTAAAAAATTCAAGGTTGGGGCTGGTGAGATGGCTCAGCGGGTAAGAGCACTGACTGCTCTTCTGAAGGTCCTGAGTTCGGATCCCAGCAACCACATGGTGGCTCACAACCACCTGTAATGAGATCGGACGCCCTCTTCTGGTGCATCTGAAGACAGCTACAGTGTATTACACAGTGTACTCATACACATAAAAATAATTAAATAAATAAATCTTTAAAAAAAAAAATTCAAGGTTGGGCTGGCGAGATGGCTCAGCAGGTAAGAGCACTGACTGCTCTTCCGAAGGTCCTGAGTTTGGATCCCAGCAACCACACAGTGGCTCACAGCCACCCGTAATGAGATCGGACGCCCTCTTCTGGTGCATCTGAAGACAGCTACAGTGAACTACGCTGGAGCAAGCAGGGCTGGAGTTCAATTCCCAGCAGCCACAAGATGGTTCACGGCCATCTGTACAGCTACAGTGTACTCATACACATAAAATAAATAAATAAATCTTTAAAAAAATTCAATGTGGCTGATGGGGACTGGAGAAGGGGATATAATGAAGTAGAAAGGGACCCAGGAGCCTAAGACGATTAGTATTGGTTGGGGCCTAAGATTGTCACCTGAGATAGGTGGTAAGCCCTTAGGGTAAAGTCTAAAGACTCTACACCTGTGCCCCTTAGACAGTCCCAGGAGAAATTTACAGAGACAGCCCAATCTGCCTTGGGATACTGGAAGTCTGGCCTACATAGACAGTGGTACCATTAGATAGTAAAAAAAAAAAAAAACAAAAACAAAAAACAAAAAACAAACAAACAAACAAACAAAAAACACCAGGCAGGGTCTTCTCTCCTCACTAGACCCTGGGCCTCTCTCACCACCCAGGACCAGGGGGGGCACCTGAATTTCAACCTGTGCCCAAAAGTCTGGAGCAGGATCTAGGAGAGGGCTTGTACTGGTTAGTTTTGTTTTGTTTTGTTTTGTTTTGGTCAACCTGACACAAGCCGGAACCCTGGGATGGGGGAGCATCAGATGAGGAATTGCATCCATCAAATTGACCTGTAGGAAAGTCTACAGAGCATTTTTTTTTCCCCAATTAATGATCAATGTAGGAGGACCCAGCCCACTGTGAGCAGGGCCAGCCCTGGGCAGGTGGTGCCTGGAGACATAAGAAAGCAAACGGAGCAAGGCATGGGGAGCAAGCCAATAAACAGTGCTCTCCCATGGATCCTGCCTCTGCTCCTGCTTGAGTTCCTGCCCCGACTCCTCTCCCTCACAGATGTGGAAGAGTAAACCAAAAAAAAAAAAAAAACCCTTTCCTCCCCAAGTTGCTTCTGGTCACGGTGTTTCATAACCACAGAAAGCCAACCTGGCAGGAGTCCAGGCTGGCCTCCGAAGCATCCCGCCTCCAGAACCCCGCTCGGCTCTTCTCTGACCCACATCCTCCACCTGCAGGGCTCTTTACAAAGTATATCATCAGTCAGTCTAATCACCAAGCAAGCTCTTAGGCATTGAGTGTTATTCCATTTTATGGAGGGCAAGCTAAGCTAGCCATGGTCCTTCCTGTCCCCTTCTGCAGCCTCCACAGGGTCTTCATGGGAGCCTGGTTCTTCTCCTTTGAACGAGCCAGCAGCTGGCCCTGGGCAGACCCAGCAGGTTATAACAGAACATCTTGACTGCGATCTCTCTAGGTGGCCAGTAGGGGGCACTGCTGCCCCCAGGAAGGCCACACTCAGGTTCAGGCCATCTGCCTATGGTCCCAGGACATAAGGCAGGGGTAAGGAAAGGGGTTCTGCCTTTCTAACCTGAACACAAAAGGAAAAAAAAAGCCCTCACTCTCCTCTTGTGTTGTATGTCCACCAGCTGAGAGAACATTCTAGAAATGCACCCAACTCCATCCCAACTCTGCTCTCAGGAGATGGTAAAGACTGGGGAAGAGAACGCGTCCAGGCCACAGCTGCATAGAAAGTCAACTTGCAATAGAAGTAGGCCTAAGTAGGAAACCCCAGAGACTGCATGCTAAAAATCCTCATGCAGTCACATTGGGGTGGAGAGTGATGGTCCAACTGCCGTGGGGAGAGAGGCGTGCCTCAGCCCCCAGGACAGGAAATGGGATGAAGATGAGAAGGGCCAGTTAGGAGACCTCCAGGAATAGAGATGACCCTCTTGGGCCCTGAGAAGAGACCGTTGGGTGACCTGGCTCCACAGTAGCAGGTTAGGCAAGACAGAAGAGTCGGGAGACTAAAAACAAGAGATCAAAAGGATCCCATAGTTTAGGGCTCTACCTCATCTACTTGGCCAAGTCATTACTCCCCTACCTGACAGAATGGACCAACAGGCCTCTGATGAATCCCTTTTGTACCCAGCCTTATTGTGGCCTGGAATCTGAGGCAGGTGACTAGAACCTTGTTGTGGCCACTCCTGGGGCAGAACCTCTCGCTATTAGCCACCTACAGAAGCCCTAGCATGAGCTGATTTATCAGACCCTGTCTGGTCAGCCCAGGACCAGCTGCTAGGCCCCTTCATGGGTGAAGGCTGCAGAGGGGAAGGACCATGGCTGGTTCAGCTTGCCTGTCTGAGGGCCCCTTCACCATTGCCTCCCTAGTTGCCACTTGAAGCTACCACAGCCAGGTAATTTTAGTGAAGCCCCACCGAAGCCAGTAGCCTCCCCCTACAGTTCTCCACTGGGGCCGGGGGTGGGGGGAGAGTCACAGCAGACACTAGGGAGATAGGACCACACTAGGGAAAGGGTAGCACTTGCTTGACTGGCACTAGGTGGAGGGATGGATGACTCACTCTCACGACCAAATGACTCGCATGGCCATTTGATGATGATTCCCTCTGGAGCAGCAGAAACCAGACAAGGGGCAGGCGTGCCGTCTTGTGACTCAGCAGCAATGAGTGTGACCCTCCTACCACCTCATGCCAATGTTGACGCTTAATCGGTGTCCCATTGCTCTCAATTTCACAGTTAAACACCTCACCCTCCACATCGCCTCCACCCTCGCCCTGCTTCAACGCTATGTTCCTTGGCTCGACCCACAGGAAGAGCTGCAAATGGGAAGTTGCCCTTCTTTTGGAGTACCACATGACAGTAAAGTCAGGGACCCCAGCCTCTTCGGGCCCCTCCACTCCCATCACTCGCCGCAGCCCTTTGCTCCTGACCCTTCTTCTACTCAGAATCCCCCATTCCCAACCTCACTTTGCCTAGTTATCTTTAGTCATCATTCACGTTTTTGACCTACGTCACCCCTCCAAGGAGCTATCACTGGCCTTCCCTCTCAGTCATCCTCACAACATGCTTCCTGGCACCCCTCTCTGTAGTCAGACCAAGACTTCAGTTGTATAAAATGGTGCCTGTTCCTTCCCACTGGATCTGAAGGACCAGGCAAGCATGAACCAGGTCCTAGCTTGGTTTGCCCCACGATCTCCACATCGTGGGACACAGTGCCAGGGGCACAGTACATACTCAATAAACACCACAGAAAGAATAGGTTCTCCAGTTAGCCGGATGCCTCATGGTAACTCCTCTCTGTAGCTGTTCTCATCTCCTTCCTGAAAAGCTTCCTGATGACTGGACGCTATGGTGGAGACCAAGCACACAGCCCAGGATGGAGACAAGACAGACTTGTATATAAATTCAGCTCAGGTTCCGGGTGAGCTTTAGTAATACCAATTGTTCTAACAACACATGACTCAGAGGAATCCAGTCCCCAAACTCACTCCAGTCAGGAGGAAGTCTCCTTCCTCTTCCATCTCAAACTTGATGCCAGTTCAGTCTCAGGGCCTATGACTCTCAGGGATGATCTAACTGCCTAACTGTCCAGAGAGGTCAAGGCCCAGCCAGGGTCACACAGCAGAACAGTCGTAGAGCCATACCAAGGATCCAGGGCACCAACTCCTACCCAGGGTTCTCCCTGTGCTATAATAAATGAGGCTATTTTTAGAAAGCTAATTAGCAAGTCAAATATGACTCCTGCTAAAAATAATGCCACCTTTATGCTTTTCAGAGTCTCTGCATCACCTCATTTGCTCTTGCAATGAGGGAATGGGCGGGGCAGCCAGGCAGGTGGGGAATCTCATCAGAAAGGTGCAGTCCCTAGAGAGGAAGTGTCTGGTCCTCAGACAGGGAGCCTACCCTTCAGGATTTGCCTGTGGGACGGAGTCTGCTCTAGCTTCAAACTGCCTTCTCCCAGCTCCTAGACCCCCAGCAGGCTTGAAGCCTGGCATCCATTGGTCCTTCTCCCGGGTAAAGATAGTCCTCATCCACATAGTGGAGATAGCCTGCAATGGGAGGCATGGACTGCTACGATGTAGCCTGAGTCATTCATTAGTTGGGAACCCTTGCTCGCCATTAACCCAGGGTCTGGGGTCACACACAGCTACTAGTCCTGCACCCCCCCCCCACTTCCTTGCTCGCCTCCTTTCTATCACAGAGGCAGCACCAGGCAAGGCTAGACAGATAGACATGAGGTCAGAGCCTCCATTCCTTCCTGAGCCTCCAACTGGGACGCAGCTGGCCTGGTCCTGCAGGGAAATGGCAGAGTGGGAAGGGATGGCCTGCCTCTGACAGAGGATGTGGCTGAGCCCCTGTTTCTCCACAACCAGCTCACACACAGGCCAGAGTACCATGAACTGTTCTCCAGCCCCGTGCAAGAATGGACCGAGTCCCCACAGGGTGAATAAGATCCAGAGGGTCCCCCTCAGTTCCCAGAGGTCTCAACTCAGACCAAAGACTGATTATGACGATGACGACGACGATGACGAGGAGTCCTTCACTGAGACGTAGGCTGAGCTCTTTGTAGTCAGGAGGACTACTCGGAGCAGGTGATGCTGGGGCAATGAGGAAGAAAACGGGCCCAGAGACAAGCAGCAGGTGCAGTGGGCGGAGGGACTGAGGACCCACGGTTTCCTCTCACGAGTCCATCCACCCTGTGCCTCACCTCAACCATGGGGCCAGCTAGTTAGGAAGGGGTCTGGGCTCATGGTCTTATGGTCGATACTCACTGTTACCTAACCACGTTACTCATGGTTGAATTTGAATTTGATATGATCACATACACACATGGAGGCTCTGCTTCATCCAAGAGTTCCTGTACTGACAGGTCTAACCAGGACAGGTAGTTTGACAGGAAGGGGACAAGGGCTTACATACACTAATGAAGAGAAAGGAGGGAGAGGGACCATCTAAGGCAGTATGGGACTGTGAAAAGCAGTCTGTGTTCTAGGTTGAATGAGGCTTACTTCCAGCGACCCAGTAGGAGTTTCTACAAAGGATGGAACAAAGCCACACTCCCAGACACAGATGGGTGACTCCCCGAGTCCTCCAACTCCATTAGCCTGTGCTATCTATCACGTAGACGATACCCCAAGCTCCCAGCATTCTGGCTGGACTCCACCCCCAGTCAACTGACCACAGCCAGGTATGCCCTGCCCCACAGTTACCTGAGAACAGGCAGATAACCCAGCCATATAAGGGGCGGTTTTGCCCCTCTCCTTCCCTCTTTCTCTCTGTCTCTCTTCTCTCTTAATCTCTTACTCTTGTCTTAACTCTCCCTTCACTCCTCTCTCTATGTGGCCTTGGCTGGCCTCTACTTTCCTATCTCTTCTCTCTCTTTTCTATAATAAAACATCTTATGACCATGACACACCACCGTGTTGGCCCAGCGTTTGCAGCCACGCGCCTGCCCGCGCCCGCTTGTGCCCAAACCACTGGGTGGCCACTTCCTTCCCCGACCCTATCTCTCCCTTCGGCCCCAGGGCAGACTGAGCTGCTCTGGGGCCCCCAATTTGTTCTCAGCTCCTTACGGTAGACTCCGTGAGGCCCAAGGACTCCCTGCAGCTGTTCCCCCCTTACCCCGTACTCTCTGAGGACTGGAATCCAGACACCCACCCAGCAGAGTGGGGCACGCGGACAGTCACCCATGTCTGCTGGCCAGAGTACCGGACCTCTGGCAGGACTCGGGTCATCCTCTCTAATCCCTTTTGTTTCCCCACCAACCGGTGGCGCCTGGTGTCCAGCCCTGCCCCAGCAGCAGAGTGTGCCACCCGGTTCTCCACCTGTGGTGCGGTGTGCCTGGTGCGGAGGCGAGCGTGGGCATCCAACAGGCAGGACAAACCTGTCCCAGGAAAGTCACATATGTCTGGGAGATACTTCTTCTGCAGGCTTGGATGGGCAACCCTGCCTCTCGACCAAGTCTCCACTTAGCTAGCAACAACCTCCTGCAAGAATCTGCTGCTAGCCATGTTTGCAACACCACCATATATCCAAACCTTGGGGTGGGGGTAAGTATGTGGGGACCATGAAATGCTGATACTACAAGAACAAGACCATTAGTGTGCAAAGAACAGCTGGGAAGAGACGTCTCAGAGTCAATCCCGAGATGGCATCCAGCTATGTGAGCTCTCTGTCCCTAGTTCTCAGCTCAGCAGGTTCCTGATTACATATTTCAACTGCTCAAGGCCCTATGTGGGCATAGCTCAGAACCTGGAGCATTCTTGAGAATGCCCGTCAGGCATTAGAATAGAACAGACCACACGTCCTCAGCACCCGCACCCCCCACCTTCTTGTCATTCTCGCAGTAAAGACAGAAGGGACCGACCCTAACAGAGAAGTCCTGAAAGATTGAGCCAAGAGGTGGCAGCATGCACAAAAGAGCTGCTGACACCTGGTGCCCTTGTGGCAGATGTTGTGCCCCCCATGGCAGGAGGTAGCAGTGGCAGGGGAGCAGGTGTGGGAGCCCTGACATTGACCTGTCACACAGCATCAGGGAAGGAGCTGTCAGTGCTGGGTGAGGCTTGGGAGCCTCGGGGAAGCTGCAGCTTTTCAGCTGAGTGAGCGAGAAACACTGGCTAAAGTGGAGTTGGTGTCCCACTTTCTGGGCACAAGCTGGGGAGGGCTGCCCACTGCCTGCAGGATCTGAGTGAAGCACCTCTGCACTGAGATGTACACATGGCCAGATGAGGCCAGGCCAGTATATATGCTGGCTGAGACCAATGTCCTAAACAGGTAGGGGACAGGGGGCTATAGCCCCCTCTCCTCTTTTACATGAGGAGAATGAGGCATGCTGGGTAGAGAAGGAGGGCTGGCGCTAGGGAGAAGCCCTGATATGGGTGAAAGGGAGAAGGCCATGCACCTCAATTGTAGGTTCAGCCAAGTATGGTGGTTCCAGTAGTTCGTAGACGCTAAAAATACAGGGTTCAAGCAGAGGAAGACTATCCACACCAGAGTGGGAGAGCCTAGAGGGTAGTACAGCTCTTGAATCCAGCCAAGCAACAAGACCCTCTGGATTCTAGATTCTAGAAATGGTCACTCTAGCCTCCTCCAGAGTCACCCAGTCAATAGGGCCAAACCTACCTGTCTAAAAATACCCCTAAGCTTCACCATGTGGTCTGTATATTCTCTGAGCTAGGAGGTAGTCAACAGCCAGGGTTGCTGTGGAAGAAAGCATGGGTCAGCGACATGTGTCAGTCGAGGTTACACTAGGGGAGGAATGGGCACCTGCCTCATGATGCTTCCTCTTTTCAGGACTGTACTCCAGGAGTCCACGACTGCTAAATGGGACCTGCCTCCCGGGCTGACATGAGAGTGTACTAGTCTGTGCGCTTGTCAGTGTAGGTGGAGAGCGCATGCTCTATTTAGCAGTGTGTTGGCTTGGTGTACAACTTTTAAGCATCTAGACATATGGCGTGTGGAGTTTCCATTTTTTGCTCCTACCCTGAGCCTAGAAAAAGTTAGAAGTAGGAGTTCAAGAGAACCCTGGGACGAGGACCCAGGGAGGGGCTTAGAAAACCCCTGCTGGCCAGTAGAGAGCACACCTGACACTGAGCTGAGCTAGGCAGAACTGACAAACCAGGGGCTCCAGGCTGCTGGTGTTGCCCCGGTTACTGGGTACAGGGTCTCAGGAGACGTGAGGGCAAAAGGTGAGCAAAGGCGAGCCAGACAGCAGGGGCTGCTGCACTAGCTTCCCTCTCAAACATGGACAAGCCACAGAGAGACTGAAAGTGTAGCTCGGAGCTGCAAAGCCTGGTGCAGACACTGGGCAGTCCCTAGTGATGCTATGGCAGATCTATGAGCCCTCCTTTGAGGCCTATCCACCTGTACACACAGCTAGGGCATTTTGGTCCCTTATTTGGGCTTCCTCCACTGCCAACCTTGCCTCTTGCTTTCCTCCTTGCCAGCTCCCCTTGCATGGAGGATGCTACTAATGTCAGAACATCCCCAGCCTCAATCCCTTCCTCCTAGGGACCCCCTCCCAATCCCACATTCCGTGGAGCTAGGACACCCACCTCAGATTCAGTTCTAGGCTGGATCCACTCCTCAAACCTCACAGAGCCCTTGTCTCAAATTCCTCACTACCATAGATTCCCTGGCTGATTACACACAAACCTCCTCTTGTTCCCAGCAGCTTCATTCATGAAATGAAGATAATAAAATTTCTTGTAAAAAGGCATTAGGGAGATTAGATAAAGCATACACACAGGTCAAGCCCAGCCAGGAAGCCAAGGCACTTAAGTCATCTAATCCAGACATTCCCTGCCTTCCAAAACTATCTGTCCCACAGGAACACACGGACCCCAACCTCAGGAGCAAACAGGTAGAAAAGGAAGGACAGCTGTGAAGCTAGGCAGCTGGTCAGAGGGAGCGTCACTAAAGAGATGACATTAGAGCAAAGCCTTGAAGACCCCAGGAGCAAGCCCAGAGATTTTGCAGGGAGGAGGTCCTGGAGGTAAGAATGTGCCAGGTCACTGGGTTAGGTCCCTTGTAGACTTGAGGAGATTTGCCTGGTCCTGCTCTGACCTCCCACTTGGGCCTCTAAGCTGCTGCTGGAAGAAGCATGAAAAGGGACCTCATAGGAACCCCAGGATTTGAGCTCACTCAGACCCCAAAGTGCCTCTTTGAAAGAGTGACGAGACCAGGAGAAATTTCTACATCATTCTTTTTTTTTTTTTCTTTTTTTTTTTATTCCAGATCCTTCTTTTTCTCAGGAATGGCCTCCCAGGATGACAACCAATGCCAACACTTCAGCATAGAACTGGACAGAGAATAAAGCTTAAGGCTCAGCCCTGTCATTAGAGAGCCTGTGATCCAGCCTGCCGTGGAATTCATTCTCCCTTCATAATGCTTCAGAGGAAGGAGCCCCAAACCTTCAAAGCCAGAATGAGGAAGCACACGCTTATGGTGTGGGATCCTCCTTGAAGTTTTGTGACCAAAGATGGAAACCCTTATTCCTTTGTAATAGGCATAGGAACCCACTAGAGATAGACAGGGAAAGCAGGAATTTACCTGACCTCACTGGCCTGCGGGCAGCCCTGCACAGGGAACAAAAAATACCTCACAGCAAGTCTCCTGTGACACGCCAAGTCAACCACCTCAACAGACTAGCCACCCCGGACAGCCCAGGGTGGGTCCTTGTCCTCTTAACACCAGCTTCTCCCATCAAGTGGAGAGAAGAGTGGTACAATCTCCCGTAGGTTATTAAGAGTCCCACCAGGTGTCTAGTGGCTGGTCCTGTGTGGACAGTAGCTAGTTTTTTGTTGGTTTGTTTGTTTGTTTGTTTGTTTGTTTTTCCCAGAAGAAAGATACTCTGCTTTCAGGAAAGTAGTCAGATCCTTAGGAGATCGTGGATCCACCCTACAGACAAGTGTTTTTCGGTGATGCTCTATTAGGTAAGACCTAGGGAGACAGGAAAGGCTGTGAAAGCCAGGTCCCTACCCCAAGTTCTGACCCCCATCCTAGGCTCTCCCCCGGCATCTCTGGGTGTACCCAGGGAAGACTGTGAGCCCAGGAGGCAAATTCAAGGGCAGTAGACATATCTGATTAGGATGTGTGGCCAAGACTCCAGCCACACCCTCTGTCTCTAGCCTCTCCTACATCATCCTTCCCACCCTACTGGCACTGGTTTCCCTGCTAGGTGGCTTTACTATGACCATCTTCTCACCCTAGGACTTCACCCTGGGACCTCAGTGTCTACTAGGAGCTCCCTGGCAGGCTCCTCCTGACTTTTCTGTCATCTCCTCACCAATGTCAGACCACCAGTAATCCTTGCAGAACATCTGGAGGCTGCCAGGGTCTTAGTGAGGTGTGGTGTGGAAAACGCCCCCATTCCTTTTTGACCCTCTCCCCAGTTCTGAGCCTGTTAACCTCTCTAAACAGACTCAGCGCTCAGAAGCCCTGGGAAACAGCAGGGGCCACTCCAACCTAACGTGACCCAGCAAGACTCCCAGGGACCTACCTGCTCCGTGTGTTCAACCTCCCTTCAGATCCTTCTGCTTCTTCTTGGCCCCAACCCTCAACCCCCTGAATCCCCATCCTGTAGAAGCCCACACCACCAGCTTCTACCTCAAGGTCTCCACTTACCCCCATCACCTGCCTACCCTTGGGACCCATAATCATCTTAGCACCCAACCAAGGCCAAACAGCTCCTCTGCCATTGTTCCCCTGACACAGCACTGCCACACCAGGCTCAGATCTTCCGTGTCATATCCACCCAGAGGCCACTTTCCAAATCGTTCACTCGGATGGCCTCTTGGGTTCTGAGAGGCCTAGCCAGAAGCCTGCCTCTCTGGCTACCCCATCTACTGGGCCCTTCTTAGTTCCCCTTCTTCCCTCAGAGGTGTCTCACCCAGGGCTTTGCCCTGGCCTCTCTTCTCTTGCTCCCCCCTAAGGAGGCAAATCAACCCCCTAGCCAGCCTGCTTTGCTCCTGTGTCCTTGAGGACTCAGCCCTCTGGCTCCAGATAAGATAAATCCAGTGCCTGCTAGACATCAATTCCAGGCTGTTATTACCCACTATCAGCCCTTTCTGCCATTGTCCCATGTGGTGGCCTGGGTGCTGAAGGGGCCCCTTTCAAGGCTTACAGTATCGTTTCTGCTGCACTACCAAAGCTCACACCTGACCACCTGCCATCTGCCTGCTGACAATGCAGTCTCTCCAGTGCTCCAGCTGCAGTGCCCCAGCCTCTCCCCTGAAAAAGCTGTGGGAACACCCTGGTCTCCTCCCCGCTCTGTAATCCACCAGTAAGTGTCCAAGGACACCAGCACCTGACCACTACCACCACTTTGGACCAAGCCATGTAGCATCCTTTCCCATCTGGATCATCTCAGAGACTCTTGACAGCATCCTTGTTCTACCTTAGCTACTCCTGTTCCAGCCAGTTTGCTCACTGCCTGTAAGATGTCGTGGGGTCCCCATCTTTGTCCTACCTAAACTTTGCCCATGGCTTCTCATTCCTCTCAAGTTAGAAGCCAATTGTTTGATTGAAATGTCCCTGGGGACATCTATTACTCTCATTTTTTGCCCAGCAACACGTGAAGGTCTCTCCTTTGTACACAGGAATGGGGATGTGGTTTTGCTTCAGGACACCCCAGAGCAGAGTGCTCCATCCACAGAGTCGACGTCATCCTGGCCCCAGGTCATATGCAGCATGACCTGCTATCAGGCAATGTAGGAGTACAGACTCACCCATCTGCTCTAAGATGCTTCAGCCTGAAAGGGCTATTCTTCTCCTTTTCTTCCATCTCACTGGCTACAGTGAATCTGACACTGTGCCTAGCCTCAGAGAGAGGGGCAGGCATTCTCTAGGCCCAGAAGTAGAGAAATGGACAGTGCTGGTCTCAGAGATGACGTCTACCACACTTCTGCTTCTGAAACACATCAGATCCACTCCCCTCCCCATAGACCTCTGCCTCCCCCTCGTTATCTACAGGGCTCACTTCCTCTCCGAATCTTTGTTCAAACGTCTAAGTGTCCCTGGCAACCCCACTTAACATTTTAAACATCTCCTTGGCAGAGACTGTCAGTTACACTGACCTGTCAATCATACTGACCTGTCTTTGTCTTCCCATGATTTTAAAAAACTATCATCGTATGTTTTTTCTTCTTGAAAACAAAACAAAAAAAACTATCCATTTATTTATTTTGTGTACATAGATAGGAAACTCCACAGTGAATGTCTAAAGATCAGAGGACAACTTTAGGGAGTTGTTTTTTCTCCTTCTACCATATGGATCCCAGGGTATCATATGTTTCTTAATCATATTTTTAAAAATTTTTATACATATGGGTGTTTCGCTTGCATATATGCCTGTGCATCGTGTATATGCTATGCCCATGGAGACCAGAAGGGGGTGTCAGGTATTCTGGAGTTTTGCGTCCATTTGTTAATTTATTCAAGTTCTGGAACGTTGGGCAGGGCCACAGGTGCTGTTTCCAGAGCTGAGTTTGTGTCAGTTACCAAGTCAGAGGTAGACCTGTCTGGAAGAGTTTCATCTCTGCTGGTGGGTTGTTCATAACACCTTCCACCACCCCTCTCCTCCAGCCTGCCCATTCCAGTCAGTAACCACTCTGAAAGGCAAAGGGAAAAGTGATCAACATGCCTGGGTAGTTGTAACATAGACCTTTGATCTCAGTACTCGGGAAGCAGAGACTGGTGGATCTCAGTAAGTTCTGGTCAGCGTGGACTACATAGTGAGTTCTAAGTTAGCCAGAGCTACATAATGTAAGCCTGTCTAAAAAATAAAAAAGTGATCGATGTGATTTTGGCATTGGCTCAGGATCCAGTCTGGTGGGCTCTTTCACTGGCTCTAATTCTGCTGTGTGACTTTGAGCAGGTTCCCTCGAGGTCTATGCTGCATTGCCACATCTGTAAATGGGGCTGAGTGCAGCACAAGAGTTCAGGTGGATCTGTAAATGGGGCTGAGTGCAGCACAAGAGTTCAGGTGGTTGAGGGGCTTGACTAAGACAGTGGGTGGTGAGCACAAAAGCTTCCCATGGTCCCTGGCAATTTTCAGTTTCTTCTCTGAGCCCGGGGCCTCTCCCAAGCTGCTTTCCTTCTCCCTTGGCTGCAGGCACACTGGGCATGCTGACTGCACCTTGGCCTAGTGACCCATTACTGTCTCTGTTCTAAAATGACTTGTACTTGCTTTTTCAATTCAACAAAAACCCCAGAGTGATTTGCACATTCATTCACAGGAAACATTCACATTCCCCTTTTGACAGCTGCATAGTATTCCAGCACCAGGACACGTCATAGTTGCTGCCAGTCCCCTTTGGTAGAGTATGAAGGGTGTTTCCAGTCCCTTCCTGTCACAGGAATTACCAGGTATTTATGTTGTGTTCATGCAGGTCTCTGTGGGACAACCCCCTGGCGAAGAAGCCGAGAGAAAGATGTGACATGCTGCTATTCACAGCCATATCAACTCAGCCCACCCCAGCAGAGTCACGATCTAGACCCCAAGGCAAAGGACTCAGAATCCATGTTCTCATTTCAGCTCTATGTCACCCTGCCTCCTTCAGAAAGGGGAAGCCAAGCCATGGAGGACCGGGGCCAGCTCTGCTTTCTGCTTCTATTAGGTCCACCTCTCTGAAGGTGTGTTTGAGGTCAGCAGCTCAGCTGGAAAGTTTCAAATTTAGCTAAGGAAAGGCAAATGGAGCCAGGCCAAACACTGGCAGACTGCTCGAGTTCAGGAGAAGGTTCTCTTCACCTGGCTCTCTTCTCTCCTGGCTTCAGCCTCTGGCTCCCTCAGAGGCTGCAAGATGGGTAGAATTCCCCAGATGCCAGCAGAAACAGGCCGTAGGACAGCCAGACCCCAACAAGAGATGCTCAGGTGCTGACAGAGGGCAGCTCAGGAGAGGCAGCCCAGGCTCAGGCTCACAGGGAAACCCCCCCCCCAAACCCACACACACACACACACACACACACACACACACACACACACACACACACAGAGGCAAGGGCTGAGTCAGCTACCATCTGCTGTAGGGTGGGGGCTGTAGGAGTTCCTGGATGCCTCAGAAACCCATGCCAGTTTTCTGCAAGAAGAGACCCTGCACAGATGTATAGGTGTCTGGAGGCTCCCTCTCAGCCCCTTCACTGGCTTCAGGGAAGGTCTTGATGTTTGACAGAGCCCTTGGGTCCCCTCAGAGGCTTTCACTGTTCTCTCTACCTTCCTGCCTCACCCACCTGTGCAGACAGACACACAGGGCAAAGGTCCTTCTACGTCCTATTATTTTGCCCCAGTCTACTTCCTTGATCAGCAAACAGAATAAAGGATTGCTTAGACTAGCTTGATAGCACCTGTGTACCAGGGTAGTACCTCTCTCTCCCTTATAAATCCTTGTATGTCCAGTCTGCCTGTCAGAGCTCTAACTAGAGAGCATGTCCTAAAGGCACAGAGCTCTGAGCTCATGGGTGTATCCTGGTATCATCCTGAGGTCAATCCTTCCGGCCATGAAGGGCTGGGGCAACATGGAGGTTAATGCTTAAGACCATCAAGCTGTGAGGGTTGAGGGGGTTTTGGCCATGGTCAGCACCTGGCAGTGTCAAAACTCCAACTCCTTGGTGTTTAACACCAAGGCAGGCCCCCAGGAAAAGCTAGACCTCAGAGGCCCCTAAAGAACCCAGAAACTGCCCCTGAAGCCCAACTGGAATACACGATGGGGAAGTGAGCCGTCCTGAGGCTAGGGCTGGGGGGGCACTTTAATGGCAGCATCTGGAATTTCCCTACCACTTGCATTTCTGCTTGGTGACCCTCTGGAATCTGTCTGGGGGCAGATGGGCTCTGAGACAAAGATAAAGACAGCAGTGGGCCCAGAGTAAGTGTGGACTTGAGAGAGGCTGGGTTTACTCTCAGTACCTGAAGTCACCCCTGAGTGACCTGGGTAAGGGACAGGGGTGGGAGGTTAAGGGAGCCTCTCTCCAGCATGGTGGAGGTCCCTCTTCCAGAACACAGAGTTCCCAACACATTACCATACCCGTTGGGAGATCTGTGCAAGCCAGACATACAATGTCAGATGCCTCCCACAGAGCCACAAGGTCCCTGACAAGCCTAGAGTTTCCAAGGCCTTTAATGCGTATGGATGTGGCCTCAGAGCCCACTGATCACATTTCTTTACAGAAATGACCCTCTAGGCTTAGGCAAGGCCTGAGCATACAGTCAGGCTAGATCTACCTTTAATGCCTTATAGGCACTACCTTTGCCTTTACTAGTTCCAAGAGCATGCTGGGAGAACATGATATCTCTCTGTCTTCCTCTCTCTCTCTCTCACAGACACACACACACACACACACACACATCTACATAAGCATATGACTTATGACTTATGATACGATCAGTGACTCACTGGGACACTCTGAGTCAAAGCAGATGTGGATGGAGAGCCACGAGCCTCACCTTAGTTCTACAGAGCATGAGTTCACCAAGCAAACCTTCCCAGGCTACCTTTCACAGCCTGCTACTCTGTGCTTGGAGTTATGAAAGCAAGACAGATCATGGACATCGTGGGCCAGCCAGGCTTGGCCCTGCTGGTCCAGGCCTCCCACTTCCAAGTTAGCCCTCTCTCACCTGGAGAATTCTCAGGATTCAAGATGGGTTGGCTGAGAGTCAGTCCTACCACCATCGAAAACCCAGAACTCTACACCTCAAGGGGACAAAAAAGGCAGAACAGAGGGAGGCAGAAGAGAAACCAGCTTGTACAGGCCCTGGGGATCTCTGTCACTCAGCTCTCACCCACACACCAAACAAGAGCCTGGGAAAGTCTTCAGAGCTTGGATCTCTCCCAAAGGGGGATATCAATCTCTAGTACACATGTGCATGTGCACACACATGTGCATACAACCATGTACACACACAGACATCATATATAAATAGTGAGGTTATGTAATGGTCAAAAGCTGCATGAACAGTGGGATGTGAAATAGTATTACCCTTGGGAAGCAACTTAGCATCCTCCCACCCCCGAAAGTCAAACCGGGTTACCATATGATTGTGCAATCCTGCTCCAGTTAAATACACAAAGAATTAAAAACATGATCTCACACAAACTTTACCCGGATCTTCGTGCAACATTATTCACGACAGCTCTAAGTAGAGGCAGCTCAGGTGTCCATTGGCTGATGTTTAGAAAACACAAATATGACAGAGTTGTGAATGTGTCATCAACAGTAAACAATGAGGAATGTGGACTTGTCCCTCAACACGGAAGACACTGAAAGCATTAAGCTAAGTGAAAGAAACCAAACACAAAGGTGACCCAGACAAACCCACGGAGACAGGAAGTAGAGTAAGGAGAGGCAGAAAAGGAAAGTAACTGTTGGTAGGAACAGGGTTTCTTATAAGTGAGGGAGTGTTCTGGAATTGATTAGTGGTAAGTATCACACAGTACTGGAAATATATGAGCACCACAGATTGCTCACTTGTAACTAATGAG
>JADRCD010192651.1:0-16546 GCA_019843815.1 Montemys delectorum
TTTTTTTTTTTTTTTTTTTTTTTTAAAAGACAGAATTTCTCTGTGTAGCACTGGGACCTGGAACTCACTCTGTAGACCAGGCTGGCCTCAACCTAAGTGCTAGGATTAGGTGTGCTCCACTGTGCCTATATACATTTATGGTTTTCATCTGTTTTTTTAAAAAAAAAAAAGGAATATTCAATAAAACTTAAAATCTGGGGTTTGGAGAGAAGGTTCAGTGGGTAAGAGCACTCCCTGCCTGCTCACCAGAGGACCAAGGTTGGATTCCCAGCACCCACAGCACAGTGTAAACCATCGTAACTCTAGTCCCAGGAGGATCTGGTGCCCTCTTCTGGCCTCCACGGGACCGCACACACAAGGTATATAGTTACACATGCAGGCAACATGCACACACATAAAATAAATTAACATTACAAAATAGCTGGGTAGTAGTAGCACATGAGAGAAAGAAGGAAATGGACTATCAGTGAGGTCAAGGCCAACCTGGTCTATGCTCTACAGAGATTCAGGACAAGCAAGGCTACACAGAGAAACCTCTCAAAATACCAAAAGAAGAAGAAAAAAAGGTAATTTAGGATCAATGTAAAAAAAAACTTCCCAAGGCAGTGGAAACCTGTATTCATGGTGGAATGCCTGAACACCTAGTATGCACATGCGCTATGTCCCCACACTTTAATACACGTAGGAAAGGGGAAATGGTAGGTGTAGAAATGGGACCACAACACAGTGTTCATCTCAGTTCTCCTCCTTAGATCTCAATGCTGAGTAAAGGTTGCCTGGTCACATAATATGCACCTAATTTCATTGGAATTTTGTTGGATCTTCCAGCGACAACCCATGTCAAGCCGATAATGCCAGAAACCCCAAGCACTGTAATCAAGCAGACACCTGCCAAACCTTGGGAGCACTCACCGTGCTATAGACTGCAGAGACGGCCGGAGGGAAGAGTCGGTCCTCCAGAGGCTGTTGCACCGGTCCTCGAGGGATTCTGGAAGGCAAGTTAAGGAGAAGAGAACTCAAGCAGAACTGCTCAGCAGTGGGAGAATGTCCCACCAAGGACCCACACTTTGTACCCAATCTTTGGCACTGTACACTTACTCCTCCCAAGAAACTGGAAAACCAACTATTTCAAATTTCCTGCCAGGGCTACACGGAGAAACCCTGTCTCAAAAAACCAAAAAAAAAAAAAAAAAGTTACCAAATCTCCTAATGAGACTAGTTCAATTTCTCCAAATTGGTTTCCACCTACTGAAAATGAAAACAAGGGCCAGAGCTCTCAAACCTATGCCGTTACAGGCAGCAAACAACACAGCGAAGAAAGCAAGGCCAGCCAGCGCCCAGAGGCTGCCTTAGCTCAAGGCTAAGCGGGAGAAACAGTTGACTGTTCCACTCTGTTCTAACCACACAAAGGGCAAAGGCAATTGTTCCCAGTTTTCTGTATTTTTGTTATTGTTGTTGTTGTTCCTATAAATCTTTTAATTGAGCCAATTACTCTACAACAACCCACCAGCTTCCCATTTTAAAAACCAGGTGCTCCAGCAGCCACTTAAAATATTTCAGAACACAAAGAAGACATTGAATTAAAAGACAGAAGGTTATCATTTTATTCAACTTCAAACTGGGAGACAGGGGCCATTGCAGTCATGTGGTTATTTGGAAGAGAACTGCTTCTCCGGTCTGACCTCTATGGGAGTGACAAAGGCCACAGCACTGTCTCTGCATGAGGCTGTTACATGGCCAGGTTATGTGTCTTCTACAATAGATACAAATAATACAAATTATTTTACTTTCTTTTTTAAAGATTTATTTATTTATTTTATGCATATGAGTACACCACCATTGCTCTCTTCAGACATAGCAGAAGAGGGCATCGGATCCCATGACAGGTGGTTGTGAGCCACCATGTGGTTGCTGGAAATTGAACTTAGGACCTCTGGAAAAACAGTCAGTGCTCTTACACACTGAGCCATCTCTCCAGCCCAATTATTTTACTTTCACAAAAAAAAAAAAAAATCCAGCAATTCTGTAACCTGATTCCAGCCAGTTAATTCCTTTTTATTATAAACCCAAATGAAAAAAATTCCCTCAACAAAATACTGAATACTTCTTCTCTAATGTTTCATTCTGGGTCACTGAGAGCATTTAGGAGACCAGGCATGAGGCATGAACAGGTGTGGTGGCTTGCAGCTGTAAGCTCAGCATTTAGGAGGGGAGACAAGGACAGTCACAGAATGAGCTTGGGCCAGTCAGGGTTACACAGTGAGACTACTTCAAAAAGCAAAGAGCTAGCGAGATGGCTGAGGAGTTGAGAACACTCACTGTCTGCGTTCAGTTACCAACACCTCATGGTAGCTCAAACAATCCCTGACTGCAGCTCGAGAGAAGCTCATTCTTTCTTCTGACCTCCACAGGCAAAAGGATGCACATGGTCTGCATACATGCATTCATACAAACATACACATACATTACATACATACATTACATACATACATACCAACATATACATACAAGCAAAATACTCATATATATTAAATGAATAAATTTAAAAAATAATAAATAGAAAGAAAGGAAAAGAGCAGTTTTGTGTTGTTTTGTGCTTGTTTTCTTAAGAATGACTCTGCGTTGCCAAAGGCTGACTCATTAGTAGATTCCTTATATCCAAGCAGCCAGCTCAGAAGACTGAAAACAAAACAAACACACCCTGTGTTTTAGTCATTAACATGTCTAAAGAGACTATAGCAGTCTCTAGACAGTTTTTAAACTAGCAACCTCACACAACAGCTAACTACACTGTCCACATCCCCACACAAGGCACTGTAAACACTGCACTGCAGAGGAGCTGAAACATCGCAGAAAGGAACCACTTCAGCAAGCCACTCAATCCACATGCACAGCCCATACCCACTGTACGTGTACACACTATACATACACATAAGCCACACAAGCCACACGCACTCCAAATGCATACTACATACACACGCAATTGAGACCCATAATCTACCTATATACAATCAAGACGTACAAATGGCACATATGCTTTTTTTTTTTTTTTTTTTTTTTTTTTGGTTTTTCGAGTCAGGGTTTCTCTGTTTAGCCTTGGCTGGCCTCGAACTCAGAAATCTGCCTGCCTCCACCTCCCAAGTGCTGGGATTAAAGGCGTGCGTCACCACTGCTGGGCTGCATATATGCTTTACACACAGCACACATACACCATACACAGCACTGTATACATATATACTACACACACAATGCATACATACACACCACACATAGCACTGTATACACACTCACTATACACACACCACACAGCACTGTATACACACATACTACACACACACACACACACACACACACACACACTCTACACTAAGCACGCACTGTAGAAAGCAGAACTCCAGGACTAGTCCTCCTTGAGCTGGCAGCTCTCTCAGAATGAAGGACCACACTGCTGAAATGAAACTCTTCGTGCCGAGCTCCACTATGGTTTTTGCAGCAGATGGAGAATGAGCCACACTTCCTTCTGCACTGCCAACTGCCACTGCATTCGTTTCCAGGAAGAACTAATTCTCACGATGGGAAAAGAGTTCTCAAGGGAGTCACTAGTGTTCTGCCTGAGAAGCTGAGCCACTGAGGACTTCTGCTTTCGCTTCTCTGCTGCTTAATCAGATGACTATAATTACAGGATTGCTAGAGACATCATTTGCCCATGTTACAGGAACAAATATTCTTACTGTTTCTACAAATAAAAACGCTGATTTCATTATTATATTCTGCAAATTAACAAAAAAATACCGTTGACTGTTTAAAACAAAACTATAGTTCTATTTTAAAAACAAACAAAGCTCAGTAAAATAAAAATCAAGCAATGTAGCCCAAGCCTGGTTCCAAATCCAACCAAGGAAAGCACAGGAAGGAAAAAAAAACAAAAATCGAAGGCACGGGGTGTGGTGGCTGCAATCTGAGCTCAGGAAGGGGAGGCAGGAGGGTAGCCTGGACTAGTGGGAGATCTTGTATAAAAAGACAAGCAAAGCTGGGCAGTGGTCCCAGCACTTGGGAGGCAGAGGCAGGCGGATTTCTGAGTTCAAGGCCAGCCTAGTCTACAGAGTGAGTTCCAGGACAGCCAGGGCTACACAGAGAAACCCTGTCTCAAAAAAATATAAACAAACAAACAAATGACAAGTAAAAGGGAGGGCTGGAGATGGGGCTCAGGACTAACTGGTATCACATAGAAACTGAGTTCCGTTCCCAGCACTCACATTAGGCAGTGCAAAATCACTTCTAAGTCGAGCTCCAGAGGATCCAGCATCCTTTTCTGGCCTCTGTGGGCTACTGCACTCATGAGCATATGTGTGCATACACAAAAAAAAAAAAAAAGTCATAATGAAATTAAACAACAAACTTCAGAAACTCAAAGCAGGTACTTCATTAACTTGAGGCTTAGCCCAGCTCTTTACTTAAAAACCCTAGTTGGTGTGTCAGAGCTGTTGGGTATCCATCCACTCAGAGGTGAGCTTTGAAATGAAGCATGTAAAGTGCTTTTAGAGCTGACTGGACTCAGCCAGCAGCTTAGCCTAAGATACATGCTGTTTATGCCCCTGTAAATTAAGAGTATTTTCTTTTTAATTTTTTTAAGATTTTAAAACAGGTTTATTTGTACTTGTCAGTGTTCGCCAGGTATATGTAGGAGCTCTAGGAGGTCAGGAGGTCAAGAGAGGACCAGACAGTTGTGAGCTGGCAGACCAGGGTGCTGAGAACCAGACCCAGGCTTTCTGTAGCAACAATGTGTACCGTAGCACCCTCTCTCCAGCCCTACCGGTTACTTCTTAGCTTGAATTGCTATGATGAATGCTTTATAACTGTAAATTAATGTGACTAAGCCAACTTTGAGTTGCAAACCCCAACTATGCTAGTTAATATTTTAGTTAAGTCTACTCATTTGTAATCTGTGGAGAGAAAGCTACACAGCCAACAGGATGACTTTGGAGGAATGGGAAAATGATTTGGTTTGATTTGGAACTACTTGGTTTGCTAAAATAGACTCATGTAGCTCAGGCTGAACTGGACACGAAATCCTCCTGCCTCTATCCCCCCAGTACTGGAATTACAGGTATGTAGCACGGTGGCCAGGTGTACGTGTTTAGGTAAGACAGTATCAGGCGGTGCCTTAGATAACTCCCAGCTTCACAGAGTGTTTAAAAGGCTGTATGTATTCAGAGTCAGGGTTTAATAAAATGAATAGCCTTTGCTATTTCATCAAAAGTGTGAGATCTCAGTGAGAACACAGTAAAGCCAAAATTCAAAATACAAAGGGCAAGGGGGTATGATGGCACACACCTTTAACCCCAGTACTCAAGGGGAAGCAAAATGATTTTCAGAACAGCTAGGGCTCTGGAGAGAAAGATCCTGTCTCAAAAAAAAAAAAAAAAAGTGTGGTGGAGGTGCCTGAAGAAATGCCACATAAGCATGAAGATCAGCACCCTGCAAAGCAGTCAAGTGCAAAGGGGGTTTGGGAGGAGGGAATGCCAGCAATAGAGGGGGCTCCTGGGCTCACTGCTGTCAGGTGAGAGGCTGCCTCAAAACTGAAGGTGAAGTGTGACAGAAAACAGCTAACCTCAGTCCCTCACTCTCACAGTGGCATATGGCACACGTACACACAAAAGGCACACACGTACACATGAAAGGCACACACGTACACATGAAAGCTAAGCAAAAACTCCAGTGTCTTCTTGCTGCTGCCTGTGTATTCACTGGAGAACAAATGTGTATGTGCATGCCCACACACGTACAAATGAAAAGGAAAACCCTTCCTGCAGCTACTGAAACAGTTGTGACCCAGTCTCTGACAGCACAGGCAGGCTGCCTAGGAATCCATATGCTTTCCCTGGGCTCTTGGGCCAGTCTCAGCATGCCTGGCATCCACACCCAGGAAAACCTAGTGAATAGGCCAAAGCCATACTTACTATTCCAAGAAGCAAGAGTGCCATGCCACACTAACTCAAAAAGGTCACCCAATGCAGTCATCAAACAAAATCCAAAAGGGTTTTCATTCACACTGACAGAGAGCCACTGTGCAATTTAATAATGAAGTATGATTACTCATTAATGAGTAAGTAACTAATTGATATGGCCTCTGGCCTGCTGCTTAGTAAAGAGTCAACAGTGCGTGTACCTGGGTAGCAACGCTATGGCCGCCTCTGGCCCACAACCAGGCATACCATGCCTCCTCATCTGACCCTGAAGTCTCCCCAAACCACGTTCTGCTCACAGCAGTTCAAATCACCAGGGAAACAAAGACTCCTCCCTCTTCTCATCACCCAGCTTCTTGCTTCTCTCTAGCAATGTGGTAGGTACATTAAAGTAGATGAGCACAGGCCTCAACCACTGCTACCAAGTGTTTTCTGTTGACCATTATCAACAACTGCATAGAACAAACAGCTCTGTTCTCTCGAACACCCCAAACCCTTGAGTTTGAGAGCATAGGCAGCCTAGACGGTAAACGGGACAGACTAACTGAGACAGATTTAGCAAACTTCTGACAATACACTGGCCTCAGGAAGCAGGCTTCTTTCCACCAGTTACCTACACTGCATGTGCTTCAGCTCCTCAGTTATTCTGCTTACAGCCAGTGACCGCCACCAGGAGAGTCACCGCTAATGTCTAGAAACACTGGGGATCTTCATGGAAAATACAGGAAAGGTAATGCCTAGTGCAAAGAATTACATGCACTGTCTACAGCACTCAATCCAGTAACTGGCACAGAAACAAACACTTGCCCAACTGAGAAATCGAGGAACTTGGCTTCTGCCCAGCAAAGGTCAAAATGAAGCCCAATACTTCAACCAATGGTAACATAACAAATTTTACCTTGGGCTTCAGGCACACATTTACTCATAGGTTTGTGTAACATGGAGGTAAATTCTCACTGTGTGTACTCTATTATAATCCCATCCCGAGCTAAGGGCCAACCAACTCACCAGGGTTCAGAGTCTATTTTGTTTGGTCTTTGTAGATATTCTAATTTGGTTTAGTTTCAATTATTTTAAGACAGAGTCCTGTTACATGGGCTACCTTGGCTTCAAAGTCATCACACAGCCTGCTTCAAGTCACCCCGGGCTAGAACTGTAGGTCTGAACCACCACATCTGCTTCATCTGCATTCTCCACCTGACCCATTGATTTGCAGACTTACAAGAAATCTTTAAACTGGGCCTTGTGGCATCCAGCTATCCTCTCAGCGTGGGTGAGGCAGATCCTGAGTCCAGACCAATTTGAACAGACCTAACAAGACCTGTCTCAAAAATAATTTTTTAAAAAAAAAAAAACACAAGTAAGTTTGCCACTTCAGATTCCCCAATATAACATAAAAACATGAACTATCAGGATGAGAGAGATGGGCTCAATAGTTAAAGGCTTATACTCTTCTTGCAGGGGATCTAAGTTCAGTTCCCAGTGACCATTCTAGACAGCTTACAACCACGAGTAATTAGCCTTAACTCTAGCTTCAGGGGGATACAAAGCCTCTGGCCTCCACTACACCTGCACTCAAATGCCAAGACAGTGTGTGTGTGTGTGTGTGTGTGTGTGTGTGTGTGTGTGTGTGTGTGAGTGCGCATGCGTTTGCATGTGTATTTGTATGAGGACACAAAAGCACAAATTTTTTTAAAAAAATTAACTGAAATACCACCTGACACTGCTGACCGAGTCTTATATTTCATGAATAAATACTAAGCATAGTAATGAAGTATGGAGCTGCAGCTACACAAAAACAAAATATTTAAATTTTAAATAATAGAAAATGATTTTAACAAGACCAAGGTTTACAGTGTGGCACTTCTATGCAAAAGGGTTCCTTACCCAATTAAAAAACAGGAAAGACTTCATTTTACATTTATTTCAAGAAATTTGATTTTACTTTTTACAACTGTGTACCATTAAATAAAGAGGTAAATTTCTCTGTTACAGATGCAAAGTGCAAACAGTGAGGTGGGGGTGGGATGCAGTAGGCCAGCGCAAGCCCAACAAAGGCCCACACACCGGCTCTGCAGAGCCACACCATGAAAGCACTCTTTGTCTTTCTGGTGAACACAAGTCCTTTCAATGTCACATATAGTCAGTATATAGTTTAAGGGTCAGCTTCTGCAGGGGACATCTCCTCGAGGCAACTAGGCTGAAGGCCCACGGACACAGGAAAAGCTCTGCAAGCGGGCAGCTCCTGAGTGTGTCTACGACAAGGGCCAGCAAGAAAGCCTCCTCCCACAGCCTCTCTGGAGCTCTAGGTGCTCCACTTCTGATTCCCACTCACCGTTCCATTCAGAAGGGACAGAATGCGCTGTCATCTACCTCTGTGAGGGACTTGGGACCATAATCTCATCAATTTTGCTGGATGGAACAGCAGAAGGCTTAACATCTGCACAGGTGTTTCAGAAGGAACTTCTCTGAAAACATTGAAGACTGTAGCTGCACAGTACAGCACAGCCAGACCCCACTAACCTTAGCGCTTTTAAAACAACAAGCAAGCCCCAGTGTGCAGCCCAAGTGTTCTGATCACCACAGGGTCAAAGCTTCCAGCACATTAACGGAGGTAACAGTGGAGAACCCTTCAAGTATGCACACTGCTACAGATGGCAAGCATGGAGACAGCATTCCCTGTGGGGCTGTAAGCAAAGACTCATTCTCTACTGTTAGGTTAAGTCCAGAAATGGTGTTTGCCTCACATCTGTCTTCAAGGATGGAAATTTTCAAGCTCCCTCTCCATAAAATTTTATAAATGCATATGGCCAACCTAAGGCAGCCACAAGACAGCTCACCTGTGAGACAAATCAGGTTACAAGATCAGGTTAATTAAAGCTTATCAAAGGTTACTAGACCCGTGGCGACTGGAAAGTTTTCTGTCAGAGTTAAGGAAGAGTGGAGTTCACCTTCTACTGTAAACTGGATATAGAATTACAACAGAGATGTGGAAGAGATCCTGGAATAATGCTGCAGAGTAAAGCCATGGCTAACACACAGGAAAGGGTAAAAAGGCAGAGACGAGGTTTCCTCCTCAAGACCACACAGCTAACTTCTGTGCTGGCCATAGCAGAAAGCCAAGCCTACGCAGAGTTCGCAAGCTCATCTTTGTGGCTTCATGACCTACAAATGCATTCACCTCTATAATAAGTACTAGGCCCTCCAGGACTACCTAACAAAACCCTGCCTCAAAATAAAAAGTATTTTAAAAACAAAGCAAAGAAAATTAGAGGTGCAACTATTGTCTAGAGCACTACAGACATGCTGCGTGACTCAGGACTTTCTAAGTATCAGTGTCACTACTGAAGAGAAGACCCCTTGATAACTAGGGCACTGTAAGCAGGCTCTGGGAAGGCTGTGAAAGAGCAAGTACTTGCCCCGTCTGAACCCCCACAGTCACCACCCTCAGCTGCTCATGTATCTTGCAGAGAATGTCTACACATACACATCCTAGCAACCTTTAAAGGCTGCTTCTAAAATTAGTGATCACAACTCTAAAGGATGCTTCTAAAATTAGTGATGTTCTAAAATGACCCAAAATACCCAATGACTAGAGGCTTAGAAGGGAGAAGAAATGTCTAAGCTATGGGTCACTGGCAACTATAAAAACATGACAAGGACAGCTGGATAAAGGTTCTATGATGGGGTGGGTGGGGGTGGCGTATCCCAGAACTTGGAATCAGAGGCAGAAGCAGGAGTATCTCTATGAGTTTGACGCCAGCCTGGTCCACACAGCAAGTTCCTGGTTAGTGAAGGCAACATAATGAGACCTAGCTAAAATTTTTTAAAAAATTTTAAAGGTAAAAGGAAGCAAGTAAATGTATCTGAGTGTTAACTGGTTCATCACATCAGCTATTTATTTCTACACAATGGCACCAAATACAATATACACTGGATAAATGATGCTGTCCATTGGACAAGTTGTAGAATCTATTAATCTTTAACAGCCAGTTTCCTTCCCTGGTTTGCTCAGATCTGCTCTGTACAGCAATCATACCCCTTAAGCTAGCAGCACAGCAAATCCCACCTTTAAAAATCAACATATAAAACTACAGTGGAGCCAGGTGGTGGCACATGCCTTTAATCCCAGTACTTGGGAGGCAGAGGCAGGCGGATTTCTGAGTTTGAGGCCAGCCTGGTCTACAGAGTGAGTTCCAGGACAGCCAGGGCTATACAGAGAAACCCTGTCTCGAAAAACCAAAAGTTTTAAAAATGCACAATCTAACTGACTGATGGGACATTTAAGACTATATAGTATTGTATGTAAATCTCACCAACTCATAACCCAAGATATACTGCAATATAAGGGCAAGATTGTGCACTTTAAATAAAGTCAGATCTGAACTGCAACCCAAATCCACTGCTAAGCCTGTACATCCTAAACTGTACAAGACAGACATGTGGTTTCTGAGACAAAGTCTAAGCTAGCCCAAGTTGTCTCTAATTTACTATAAATCAAGTTTTTTTGTTTGGTTGGTTTTGGGTTTTTTTTTTTTTTTTTTGGTTTTTCAAGACAAGGTTTCTCTGTGCAGCCCTAGCTGTCCTGGAACTCACTCTGTAGACCAGGCTGGCCTCGAACTCAGGAATCCACCTGCCTCCGCCTCCCAAATGCTGGGATTAAAGGCGTGCGCCACCAGCGCCCGGCTGAGATTTTCTTACACTCCTGACGTTCCTGCTTCCACCTGCTCCCAAGTGCTAGGGTCACAGGAGTATTTACCATGGCAAGTTTAACATGATAGTCTTAAGCAGGCCGGCACATGGTAGACAGTCAAAAGTGTAAGCATTTATAATCACACTATTAGCAATTCAAAGCAGGAGTTCTCCAAGTGTGTTTAAATTATTTTATTTTGGTTTCATTTTGAAGCAAGGTCCCATAACATAAACTGGGTTTTCCTCAGACTGAGGATCCTTCGGCTTCAGCTGGCCAAGTGCTAGGTGGGATTACAGGTTCCTAGGAAGTACAGCTCCTACACAAATAATTCACACACAAAAGCAGCCACTTTGCAGAGAATATACTATGATTTAAAGATATTTAATATAAATACATCTTCCACTCCCTCAACTTATAGGTGCACACGTTAGTTAAATACTTTATAAATATGCAAACACAGCATTGGTGGAACCTAAAGTTGAATAGGAAAAGAAAGAGCATAGAACATGTGTCCTTTCCCTCTGCACACCTCAGCCCTTGGCCAGCAGAGGGGCCCACAGGCTACTCTACAGTGGATTCTAGTGGCATGCGCGCACGCACATACACATACACACACACACACACACACACACACACACACACGAGCACACATGCACACACTGCTTCCTTCACTGCCCTGGTAAGTTGGCACTGCCATGGCCCAGCCTCAGTGCACAGAGACTCCAATGAGAACGGCAGCTTCCCTCACTACTCAGCTATGAATTCTTTTAGTTTGAGTGCAATTGCCTCAAAGTATGTTTACCTGTCAGCTGTACAATTTGAAGTCACAAACCTATAACTACAACCCAGATAGTTCTGCTAAAGCTGCCCCTCTGAATTCCCCCCATACAAGAATGGCCAGTATCTTGCACTTGGCCCTCAAGTGTTTCCTTCCTGCCATTCAATGTTCGCACCTGTCCAGAAGCACAGTGAGCCACACCTGACAACAGTAACTTCCCCTACTCCCTCTCTGTACAATTCAACTGTGCCCCATAACCACAACTATGGGGAAAGCAGGGTTAGAGGCTAGAGGCTGGAGCTGGGGTTCATTGGTTAAGAACATTGAGTTCCTGGCACCCATACCAGGGAGCTTCCAATAGTCTGTAAATAAGACTCCCGGGATCCAATGCCCATGTCTTTCCTCCAATGGTACCACACAAATAGACATAACAAATAAAGATAAAAGCTTTATAAATAACAATATTTACTTTATGTATTTGAGTGCTCTATCTGCGTGTACACCTGCATGCCAGAAGAGGGCATCAGATCATATTACAGATGGTTATAAGCTACCATGTGGTTGTCAAAAAGTGAACTCAAGACTTCTCAAAGAGCAGTCAGTGCTCTTAACTACTGAGCCATCTCTCCAGCCCTAAAAATAACGTCTTTAATAGAGAAGGTCTGCACTATAATTTCAACTGTAATATTAACCTTCTTGGTTTGATTGTCAATGTTTCATGCAATCGGCTTCAACCATGCTCAACAGAGAGGTCCTAATTCAATACCTCAGCTGAGCATCGAACAGCACAAAGGGAGAGGGGGCTCAAATCCTCAAACTTGAAGCCAACTAAGAATGTGCACACTAATGAGTAAGTAAATTCGTGGCTCACCACAGTTTGCTCCACACATGAAAGCCAATGCCAGGTAAGGGGAAGGAGACAGTGCTCTCTCCAAGTTCACAAGTTTGCCACCTAAGACCCTAAAGAACACATAAAGCAGGGGCTGTTAACAAATCCACAATACAGCTTAGCAACTACACAGCTCTCCCTCGGTCACACGGCCAGTAAGCCTCAGTACAGACTCACCTAATGTCACCCGAGCTCCACTCCCCAGCCAGGTCCGGGCACTGTCCTGTCACTCCCCAAGGCCCCAGAATAAACTCCGGTGTTCCAGAAACAAGGTGAAACACACCTGCTCAGAAGCTTCTAGCAGAACCCTGACATCGCAGGGCATACACACCACCCACTCCGGATGTTCAAGACAAAAACCTCCTTACACCTTACAAGGAATAAGTGCAACTCCTATCCAGTCAGGGTCTTGAAACCAGCCTGTCTTCTCACACTGTGGCAAAGCCAAGCGGACTAGAGACACAGAGCACGCGACAGTGTGGGGTGGTTTACTGTGTATAAAGTCAGAGAAAGTGGAGCAACCCTTTCCACATATCATAGATTAACTGGAAAGTGTAAAAGTGGTCCTTTCATTGAGTCCACGTTCACACACCTGATCCTCCAACACTACTAGTCGGACACAAGAGTCTTCCTATCCCAGTTTGCACTAATTCAGGTTCAGCTGTGATTCAATTAGTACAGCCCAGGCCAGCAATACTCAACAGTTTCTTGTCAGCAAGTAACACAATTTAAATGTGTGAAACATTTCCTTCCAGTGCGTTTAGCACATCAGCTGGGGGCTGGTCTGTGGCTGCATTTGCCTGTGAACTGAGTGTAACTGTGCTGTCCCAGCAGTAACGCTCTCATTGCAGCTTAGGGGAAGCCCATGTGAGGACGACAGAGGCCAGACACGAGCCCAAACCAGGTACTCGGGAACACACAGAACATGGACATAAACACAACACAAGACACTCAGTTCAAAGGGGGGGTTCTGGAGCCAGCCAGCTGGCCGCCAAAGCCTGACAGCCTGAGTTCCATCCCTGGAACCTACATGATAGTTAGAAAGAACTCAGTCTCAAAAATGTCCTTTGACCTCCAAACAGACTCAGAAGCAAAATAAAATGTACAAAGTAAATAAACAGCCCATGCCTCTAATCTCAGCCTTCCAGAGGCAGGTAGATCTGTGAGTTGAAGGCCAGAGTGGTCTACATAGTGAGCTTTCAAATAGCTAAGGCTCCACAGAGAGACCCTATGTCAATAAAGTAAGATAAGTAAACAAATCAATAAGTAAATGACAAGGCTTCCCGTGCTAACTGCTATTCTATGCATATGGTCAGGCTTTTCCACTTCTGTCTTCAGTATCTTCCCCATTCTCTGACAATAATAAATTATCTAAGAATTTAATAGTTGTTCAACACTAGTCTCAAAGCAAAGGACCTACAACTTTGTTAACACTTTTTTCATGTGTGTTGGTGTTTTGCCTCCACCTATGTCTGTGTGAGGGTATCGGATCCCCTGGAACTGGAGCTACATACAGACAAGAAGGAGTTGTCATGTGGTCCTAGGAATTGAACTGTGGTCCTCTGGAAGAGTAGCCAATGCTCTCAACTGCTGAGCCATCTCACCAGTCCAACCTGAAACATTGTTTTTATCTGCCCTAGGTCACAGTGACTACAAAGTTTCCATGAGACAAGACACTGAAGAGAAAAAGGGTCAAACAAAACTACCAGTGATAATTGCCAGACAGACAGCGCAGCCCAGCGCAGGTGTGCCTGTACCCCAGCTAGTCATAGGCTGAGACAAGGGAACAGCACATTTCAGCCCGACCTCAACTACAGTTAAACACTTAATGAAAGTCAAGAGAGGAATGCAGAAAGGAGGCAGGGACACAGCTCAGGCAGAGAACACTTCCTGGACATGCAGGAACTCTGGGTTCACTCTCCCATCCTAGACAAAGAAGGACACACTGTGAGCCCCCTCTAGGTTGAGGCTCAGTTGACTGTTTGCCTGCCATGAAAGCCTGGCTTCAATCCTGAGCACTTCCAAAAACTGAGCATGGTAGTTAAGACTTGAATCTGAGGACAGAAGTGGAGGAGGAAGGATCAAAAGTTCAAGGTCAGTCTCAGCAGACAAAGGCTCACCTGTGCTATGGAATATTCAGCCTCAAAAATATATTCACCCAAGAACCAAAAGGGGGGAGGTAGGTGAGGGGTCAAGTCTATCAGAACACCTGCTCCAGCATCTGACTTCTGTTTGCTGTCACTGAAGTGGAAACAGACAGAGGACTCAAACTATACGACCCTGGACATTTTAAAGTGGAAACACACTTGTCTGCATAAAAGGGTCTCTGACAGGTTACAGTGAAGCAACAGTCTGCCACACAGATCCCTGGAAAAGAAAAGACACTCACTTATAGTATACAACAGCACACTAGCCAGCTGGATCTCCAGAGAAAACTGTTTGGGCCCATAGTTTCCTGGTGGTCCAAACATCAGTTACAAGGCGTGGAAATACAGCCACACGCCGTCCAACAGATATCTTTCTTTTTTCAAATCCAAAGTGTAGGACACAGCTCTCAACAAACTGTTTCCTTCAGCACTCAAGGCAGCTGCCCAAGCACTGCAAGGTCAATACTGAGCCTAGCCTAGAACCACAGAATACACAAACAATGAGAGGAACTTAATTAAGGACTCCTCACTACACCAATGGAGGTTAATCCTGTACGACTGAACTGAGTGGCACTTGAAACAGGTGAAGCACACCAGTGTCAGCCTGGGGACAGTGCCAAAATCATTACAGCATGTAGGCTCGCTCTGAGCCAGCCAATTGGCTTAATCCATCCATACATTTTGAGTGACACTGAGACCAATCAGCGTTGTAGAGGGCGTGGCCTGATGAGAGGGGGGGGGGGTCACGGACAGTGTCCTAGAGGCTGTGTGTATCTCTCTACAAACTTTCTGCTGCTCCACTCTGCTCCTTGTTTGCCTGGGTGCCAGCGGCTCCTCCACACTCTCCCTACCAAGACAGACCCTAAGCAAAGTTGAGAGATGTCTGCTTAGTACTTGATCCTTATGATAGGCAGACTAGCATCCAGAAGCATCCAGGTCCCTTCTTAAGGTAAGACAGGGACCTTCAGGAGGCTGAGGGAAGCCTGGAAGAAGTGAGACTTCCTCAGAATTTTGAAACCTCTAATTATCCCATCAAAGATCTACTGCTATCTATATGTTGGCTTTTCAATTTTTCTGGACAGGCTTTCAGAAAGGAAGCATAAAAAGTGACACTTATTTCTGTCTAAACAGTTACACCACCATACATGGCATTTAATACTTTCAGTAAGATTGGCATTAATCACATAGGTCCCAGCCAGAAATATTTTAATTATGGCTTCTTATTTACTAAGTGTTTTCTCATTGTCATTATTTAATACCAAATGATCAAAAATTGACTTCAGATCAATCAGCTATTTCAACATCAATGTTAGAAAGAAACTAAGCAAGTACTTTTAAAAGCTGGGTCCAGACCACCAGTGTCAGCTACTCCAATGGTCTTAACAAGGAGGCAAGAAACTTAAATCTAAAATCCTAAAGAATGAGACTAGGGAACTGGGATTGCAGAAGAATTTTGTCAGAATTCTGTTGTGGCATGAAACTGGAAAGATGGCACCTAAGCTTTGAAGTAGCCTTTTATTGGTGATTGCTATCTGAGATTTTATAGGGTTGTTCTTCTGAAGGATTCTCAGAGCCTTTGCATAGTCTGGAGACATGTCTGGCAAACCAGAAAGGCTGAGAACCAGGAAGGCTGAGAATTGCCATACATAAGAGACGGGTCTTTCAAGACGAACCCTACATCAAGTAAAAAGTTTTGGTATGCAGTAATTGTCTTGCTAAAATTTTTGGCTTTGCCAAAGTTTTATTGTTTAACAATAAAAAGAGCTTCTAGGAGGGCTGTCAGTGCCTGGTCCTTCAGAGGCAGACAGAGGCTGACTGAGGCTGACAAAGGCTGACCCCCTGCTGTTTGAGGAGCCTAAAATGCATCCAGTAATGTCTCTCTTTCATCAACTGTCCTAAAATGCCTGCAGGGTTCATGTACTTATGACAATAGCATCAGAGTTCGCATCCATAGCAGACAGTAGCAGCAAAGAGAGTGCATCCAAGAAACAAGCTGCCTAGCTAGGCCAGCAAATTCAGTGAGCCCCGTCTAGCTTCTAGTGTTGCACATGCACATGGACACACACACACACA
>JADRCD010192652.1:0-21640 GCA_019843815.1 Montemys delectorum
GTGTCTAGAGATTAAAACAAAACTTCAAAAACACCAGAACATATTATAGATCTCCTTGTGATATAAGAAACAGGAAAAAGCTAGCCTGACCTCACTACTCTAACACAACTGCTTTTTAAAGAAGCATCTGTTTGTGTGTGGCCATGCCAGGGGAGGTCGGAAACCAAGTCTCTGGAGTTGGCCCTCCCTCCACTTTTAAGTGGATCCCAGGAATCAAACTCAGGTCATAAGGCTTGACAGTACCCTTACCCACCGAGCCATCTTGCCAGCCTTATTCTTTTACCTAAACGTTTAATATGTTCATTTGGGGATGGCAACTTTGTCAGAAAAAGAGAGAGGGGGGAGGGAGGGAGGAAAGAAGCAGCAGGAAAGATTCTTGTTTCTTAAACAAACGCAGTGTGATTAGACAGAAAGCACAAAGAATCAGACTTCAACTTCTCACTGAGCTGTGTGATTTTGGGCAAGCTACCTTTTTACTCCTTCCTCACTGAAAGCAGCACCTGCTCCCTCAGCAATAGAACACTATAAAGTGTGTAGTGCATTAAAGAATGTTAGCAATAATTTAGGACTACTGAAGAAATATTAGCAACTTATGAAAAGCAGTAGGTGATTTTGTAATTTTTTTAAAGGTAGAGTCTCAGGGTGTAACTGTGACTAGCCTAGGGCTTACTATGTAAACCACAATGGCTTTGAACTTGTAAGCTTGTCCCCTGGCTCCTCTGGAGTGCTGGGTTCACAGGAACGCAATTCCGTTCCTGGTCCTGAAGTTCTCAGACTAATTCAAAAATAAGATAAGCCATTTTCTTCATTATTCCACTAGTAACACTTCAGGATCCTTGGCTCTCAAGGGAGCCAAAAAAGGTGCTCACCTCAGGGCTAACCTGGTTTACTCTCCCATCTAAATGTGTCCAGCCCTTCTGGAAATTAGCAAATACAGCCCCCCTTAATTGGGGTCTTAACTGGGGCTGTTCCCCATCCTCCCTATTTCCAGTGATGTCTTCCAAGCCTCTCAAGTAGGTCCCTCTCTGCACTTGTCTGTCTCCTGCCTCTTAACAAAATCACATGGCATCTTGTCTATCTGTTACCTGCTTGGGCAGTCTCCAAGCTGGATGGAAGTCAGCTGGTTCTGTCTTCCCTGCCTCTTTGCTCAGCCTCTGGTACTCAGTACATGACTGTTTGCAAAGTAGAGTGAGGGAAAGGTTAAGGAGGGGGAGCCAAGGGCTGACTAACCTCTCTCTTCTTGGACTGCTCCCACTCTATCATGTGTGCTCTCTCCTTTAAGGAGGCTGTTGGGTAAATTATAGTTTAATCCTGTTTCTACTGGGTGCTGTCAGACAAGCCCCGCCCCTTATCCCTCCTGCCTTGGCACAGGTGGCAGACACCTCCTGACTGTGACCACACCCCTGTGCAGAGCAATAGCCACGTCCTGAAGCGTGGGAAGCTTGGGAAGGCAGAAGGTTCCAGGAGAATCTGGAACTATTCAATCTGCTTCCAACATATGCATAACAGGCTCTTAGCCACAGCTCACAGAAAACTGCCCAGATGAGCACTCTGTGGAGACAAGGCCCTGCTCTCAATGCCAGGCAAATACCTGTGCAGGGCAGATCTCTCCAGCTTAGCCAATCTTGACCTCTAGAAAGGCTGTCCTTGCCTCTCTCAAAAATTCTGTTTACTTGAGCCTACCAGTTTGTGGGGAACTAAAGGCCTTCTCCCGAGTCCTTCAGACGCCCATCCAGAGCTGTGTACTAGTAAACAGGCAGCTAATGGCTGTCCTTTAAATAGCCCACAGTCCAGTTCCACCTCTGGGGTTGGATGGGGGATGGAGTCAGAGTGTTTTGAGTCTTTCTCCCAGTAATAGTATAGCCTCTGCACTGGGCTTCCTCCTTAAACAGCTCTCTTATCTTCAAGGTGAGACTAACCGGGTGATAGAAGCCACTATATTTGTAAGCGAGAACCTGAGACCTTTGATTCAAAGTACCACTCTGCACTGCAGGTCTGTCTGAACCTAGGGGTATGGGCTCATCACTACAGTACTCTTCTATGGAGCAGGGGTATAGCATGGTGATGTGGACTATCAGTATAGCCCTTCAGAGGGCTTCCTAGCCCTCTGCTCAGCAGGTATCCTTACAGAGTTGAGTTCATCCCAGAAAACTGAGTGTTAAGATATTCTTGCTACTTTCCAGAAACCCAAGTCCATACCACTGTAGAACAGAGATAGAAGGACCCACCCCTGCAGAGAAACAAACAAACACCCTGTGCACTTCTGGGCAGGGAAGAGCTAGCCCGAAGCCACAGCTACCTATCACCCTGAGACTTAAAGAGGTGAGAAGCCACATGGAGATGAACTGAACAGAGCAAAGGGGCTTTCAGGCAAGCTGGGGACTCAGAAGAAACTGCTTCAAGGCAGAGGCCAGTGCTTGGTCTTACCTTTGGGGAATGTGAGCAGCTCTGTGAAAGCTGAATTCGGAGGCCCTGGTTTCTTTCCCAGGCCTAGTTCTGTTCTACACAGCCCTGGAAGAATGAGGTGTAGCTTTCCACCTGGGGGGCCTGATGCTGGGACCACACCCGGCTGAACTGACTTCACCAGGGAACCCGTCCTACTGGCCCACTCCCAGACTGCCTAGCCAGGGCGCCACCATCTATTGCTGGCGCCTCTCCCCACTGGGCCCCACCCACAGGCCAGACCTCCGGAATACGGGTGGGATCCTTCAGGGATGAGGTGCACGATATCATTCTAGTGAGGTCTGTGGGTCCCCCGATACCTTCCCAGTCGGGCAGGGTTTGAAGCGGCTGCTTCCTGCTTTGATGTTTGGGTTTTAAACCCAAAGTGAAACTAAAACGAACATGGGAAAGCCGATAAGGTCTAGGGGAGTCAAACCCCTCAGCTTCCGCCCCTTAAGGGTGTAAGATTCTCCAGGTCTGTCTTCCTAACAATCAAATGTGGGAGGAGCTCTACTTCCTCAGATGAGGGGTGAAGGGTGGAGGTGGGGATGGGGTTAAAAAGGAGCTGCAGAGATGACCTATCTGGGAACCACCTCAGAGGTGACACAAAGACAGCCTTGTGGTCTCCCCGACTACCTCTCCCTCATTTGTTATCTGAGCTCCTTTGTTCCACATGTACAGTGGAGATCCCAGCAACCTGAGACAACAAATTCAGGAAGCTCAGCACAATCTGGCCCTGTACCACAGAAGGAAAATATGAGCAAGGGGTGCTCTGAAGCGGTTGGATGGTAGGTTGACCAGACATTTGCTGAGCCTGACTACAGCCCAACCAGGGCTAGCACAACTTGAGACCCTCTGAGGTCCCCAGAGGCTGTGTCCGCTGCACTCTCAGCCATTTTACTGTATTCTCTACTGGCTGTTTTGCCAGATCTTCCCGGTAACCAGGGAGCATGTGGAAAGCAGACACTCAAGACAGGGTAGGGGCGTGGGTACAGTGACCAAGCCTGCAAGGGGAAGTGTCCAAAGGAGCTTATGTGCCCTGATGTTGCCAAGCAAGTAGAGGACACAGGGAGACACAAGATTTCTTGTGGGCAGGGGAAGGGCTTCTTCCTGGGACCAATATGACAAACAGTTCCCAAGGCACCCATAACAGAGTCCTTCTTCCCTTCCAATATTGGTGCTAGTCCTCTGCTGCCCCGCCTCCTATTTCCTTCATTGTTTACTTCCTTCCTTGTGGCATAGTGACAGGCAACTCTTTGGGTGAGGACAGCTGAGTGACACTGGCCAACTTCTTCCCTTCTCTGGGCCTTACTCCACAGTAAAACTGTGCAGGACTAGAAGAGTGAAGGTTAGCTGTTTTGCAACATGTTCTCACTATATAACCCTAGCTGTTCTTAGAACTCCTTCTGTAGACCAGGCTGGCCTCCAGAGATCTACCTGCCTCTGCTACCTGAGTGCTAGGATTAAAGGCATGCACCACTACGGCAAGAGCAGTTTCTTAAGAGAGAAAGAGAGAAAGAGAGAAAGAGAGAAAGAGAGAAGAAGAGAAGGAGAGAAAGAGAGAAAGAAAGAAACAAACAAACAAAGAAGAAAGAAAGAGGAAAAGGAAAAAGAAAAAGAAAAAGAAAAGAAAGAAAGAAAACTGTGAACCTGAGTGGAGTACTTTACAAATGTGAACACTGCTAGCCAGGCGTGGTGGTGTATGCTTATAATCTGAGTGCTTGAAAGCCTAAAACGGAAGGGTTAAGAGTTCAAGGACTAGCCTGAGCTGCATTTAACAAGATTTTATTTACCAAAAATAAAATAAAATAAAAGCAAAACTGTGTGTTTAGAATGAAAAAGATGCAGTTTGGAAATACCTGGGGAAAAGTTTTAAGTGTACAGACTCTCAGAAAGAGCTGCTTGACTTTAGGAGGTTTCTATAGTTACAACTGCATCCAGTTACTCAGGGCTCTGGCGTGTGATGGGGTGGTGGCAAGAGTGTGTATCAAAGTAGACTTCAAGAGCACAGGAAGGCTCTGGAGAGGGCTTTGTATACTGAACTTGTGGAGTTAGAAGAAGAGGAACCCTCCCAGGAGGGGTTGGGGAAATTAAAGCCTTCTCAGGCTTGCTGGAGAAGGCATGGCTGTTTCACTCACCATGTGTTTATACCAAGTTCCCCTCCCCCAGGTTTGGTTTCTACTCATGGGAATTGAGGGGGTGGGCTACAGTGCTTCCTGGACTTAGTACTCCAGGACCATCCTTTATCTCATCTCATTTAATATTAAAGGAGGTGGGGGGGGGATCCCCAGCTCTGCACATGGCCACAGGGCTCCACACCTGTGCAGACTGTAATCAAATATTTGGAGGCTGAAGAAAAGTCAGATCAAGAATTTAGGGAGAGCAAGTTTAGGTGACTTCTCTCTAATGAGCACTAGCAGATGGCCTTCTGGGGATACCCTTCCTCACTGTCCCATTAATAATTTAGAAAACCTTTTATCTTATTATTTTTTTTCAGATTAGTTTGCAGAAACTTGCACCTTGACTAGCCTTACTTTAATGTAGCAGGCTCAGGGTTCACAGGCTGCAACTCTGGATTCCTTGGTTCAAGTCAGAGGGGTCTTCAGTGACAGAGCCTAGGGCAGCAGTTCTGAGGTGGGCCCTTCTACATTCTGATGCTGCCCTACTCTAGAATTTAAGTCTCCAAGGAAGCTTTGCCTGCCAGTGTATCCCTGGGGCTGGCTCACTGCCAGACACACAGGAATACTTCATTAAAAGCTTGCTGAGTAAGTGAGCAGCTCACACAGTCCCCTTGGTCAAGTCACTTTCTATGACTGAGCCTCGGTTTCCTCCTCTGGAATAAACAGATACAACTGCAAAGGCTCCATAAGGTCATATCAGGGTCATTGGGGTAACAGTGGATTAAAGGCTCCACAGGGTCATATAAGGGTATCGGGGCGACAGTGGATAAAAGTTTTACAAAGTAGAACAGGCTAGACAGATGTTAAAGAGGCTAGACAGATGTTAAAGATCCAGAGGCAATGTGCTCCACAGAAAGTGGAGTGAGCACACTGAAGTCTCTGTGATGGCACCTGACAAATGGAAATCTAGTAAACTTAGGACACCTCAAAGGGCCAGCACGGTCACTCTAGCCCACTGTCTAAGTGTCACTTCTCAGGCTGACTTTGTTCTAGAGAACTGTGAAAAACCTCTTTAAACAACCTCTGTTAAGATTCTGGGATGAAGCCAAGAGGTGGTGGTGCACGCCTTTAATCCCAGCACTCGGGAGGCAGAGACAGGCGGATCGCTGTGAACTCAAGGCCAGCCTGGTCTACAGAGTGAATTCCTAAACAGCCAAGGCTATGCAAAAAGAAACCATCTTGAAAAACCAAACCAAACCAAACCAAAAAAGGTGTGAAAAGCATGGCTGCCATCATTCCCAGCATGCAGTTGGCACACAGATGCTAAGTGTTTACTGGTGACAAAGGAAAGATTACAGGGATGGGGTTGCATGGTGGTCGTTTTGCCTCATAAGCAAGTTCTATGTTGGGAGGTAGGTGGGGTGGGGGATGCTGACACCAAGGTGACAATGACAAGTGGGGACCTCTAGCCAGGTCATCAACCTCCTGGCTACATGCCAGGAACCAATGCTGAAGCTTTCTACAGTGGCCATTTGATAAGTCCCAGTCTCTCTCCTACTGTCCCTGACCTAGAAATTTGGACCTGGGCTCTAGCATCTGGTTGTTTTGTGTAAAGTATCTTATGTCTAGTCTCTTCCTAGCTTCTGAGTGACTAACTCCTCTGGTTGGGATTTCCAGTGGGCACAGACATGGAACACACATGTAGCAGAGCTCTGGAGGCTTCTAAAAGGTGAAGGATCCTCTAACTTTATGGAGATTCTAAGCCAGTTCCCAACCCTCACATTAAGGATTGTCAGAAAGCAGTTTTGCGACAATTTTTCTTTTCTTTTGTTAAATATAGGGGTTCGCTCTGGCTGGCCTGGAGCTTGCTATGCAGAGCAAGCTGGTCTTTCACAAAACTGAGCTCTGTGACTACTGTGTCCCTTGTTCAAGGGACAAGAAGCTCAGATCCTTTGGCCCCTTAAGGCACGGATTTCCTTTCTAAGTAGCAGGGCTGAACCGTGGGAAGAGCCAAGGCTTGAGGTCTGCCAAGCTTGAGTTGGAGCCACACTTCCCTTATCTGTAGGCCAGGATTTGATAAGTCCACCTGCCTCTGGCTTGCTGTACAGATTTCATGAGGCTGCCTATGGAGGCTCTGGCTCAGAGCCTGCCCCAAAGCAGGTGCACACGGAGCATGCTCCAAGTGGCACTTCTTTCTCCAAATTCGAAGTACCCAACCTCCCCCAGGATCTGGAGTCTCTGCTTGGCTCTCCTCAGGAGCACAACCTCAGTTATCCTATCTGTGTTAGCATCACCAAAAGCCTGCGCCTACGGATAGGCGGGTCCACAGACCTGTTGCTAAGGCAACAGCCACCATATTCCAAATCCCTAGGGCTCGCCTCCCACCTTTACCTGGGCCATACGTCACAACCTATGTAAATATGGGGAACATTCCTTCCTCTCTCTCTTTCCCCCACTCTTCTCTTTCTGCGCCACTTCTCCCCCCCTCCCTCTCAATTAAACCTCTCATGCATGGAACTGTTTGGGCCTGGTGTGTGTGGTATTTTTGATGCGAACGCCTCTCCGCCCCTATCAATCTGTGCTTCTCATGGGCTCCACCCTACCCCCGCCCCCCCAAGCCTCCCTCTTCCTGGCTACTGCAGAGCCTCCTCCATGTCATCATTTTTACTCATTCCTAGTTGATTCCAGCCTGAACCAACATCTTGAAAAACTCCCCCAGTTGTGTTAAGCCAGTATCCTGGCTCTGTACCATCCAGGACTCCTCAAAGCAACTGTACTCTATGACATTCAATGCTACCTACAACTGCCTGGTTCCCCTCAGACTTTTCAGTCAGAGCCCTGAGGCATCAGCAAACCCAGCAAGCATACTCAGCTCTCCAAACTCACACTTAACTTCCAACCCCACCCCTCTGCCTTGAGCAAGTCATTCTCCAGAATGCCAGCCCCACCCTCTGCTCGGCCAAGTCAACCCCCTCAAAGGGCTCTTATTCCTCTGGCTCACGCTCACTTCTTCCTTCTCAGACAATGCCTCTCCTCAGCAGCCACTTAATTACAGACTGTCACACAGTCTCTCATAATTGTAGGCCTTGTCTCTCATCAGACCCAAGTTCCCAGGAGCAGAGGACTTGTCTGTTCTTCACCCTTTCACTCCAAGAGAGCCAGCCCTGGCTGAAAGGGCAGGGCCCTGGAAAGAGAGGGTTTCCCAACACCCAAGTCAGCTCCCAGCTCATCCCAGTCCAACCACTTGGGAGCACATTGCTCATCTTCAAACTAGGCTAGCCACTGCAGGAGTTAAAGAGGTCTGGAGGAGATTAAGCCATGGCTCTAACCTGCCTCTCTCCATCAGCCTTGTTCTGGGATCCTAGTCTTTCTTACTCCCCAAGCTTGCTTCCTTACTAAGCTACAATAAACCACCATCTTTTAGCTCTAGATTCAGTTTTATTTGCCGTTAAAGCAGCCTTGGCTTCCAGAAATGGATAGGGGAGGAAAGCTGCTAATTGCAGCCCAGGTTAAGTCAGGAAAGGCAGCCGCAGCCAGCACGGGGAAACCTGGGAACTTGACTGGACTTCACACTGCACACCTCTCATGCACCTCATCAAATTGCTTCTGACTGGATTCCACTGTTGCTCAGGTGTTCCACTCCACAGCCATTAGCCTAGCCTGGCCTGCCTGCCTGCCTGCTGCTAGGAGGGCTCAGCTGGGAAAGGTGCCATGCTGCTACAAATAACCAGGCTTGCCCAAAACAAGGCTGATAGTAGTACATCACTTCTCAAGGGAGCACCCAAGCTAGGCAGGCATTTCCATCCTGCTCTGGCAGGAAGAAAACCAAAGCACAGAAAACGGTCCAGGGTCAAACACCAGGAGTAAGTAGTCTATCACTAAGTGTGGGCTACTCCTGGATCAGCTTTTCTCAGAGTGCTGCCAACAGGCTACCAGCTTCAGACTCCTGGACAGGACTCACTCCTGCCCCAGACCTGACAAAAGAGGATCTCTGGGGACAGAGCTCAGGAAATTGAATTTGTAAATATGAAGAACCAAAATATTATAGATGAGGAAACACAGAAGATGAGGGAACCAGCTAGTCACACACTTTAGGCCAAGTGTATGAGCCTAGAGCTGAGCTTACAGATGGGGCCAGCACTTCATGGACAGTGGCATGTGCCAGTGTAGACAACCTCGGGGAGTAGCAGTCTGCACCACAGAGAGAATAGCAAGGCACAGGTATTGGCTTAGGCAGGCGGAGCTTCTTTCTGGGTGTGGAGCCCTGGGGAGTGAAGACTCAGAGCCGCCACTGCAGCCTTCTGCAGAGCCAGGAGATACTTTCCCAAGTCCACCGGAGCGGAGTGTCTGGGAGGAAAACTTTCAGGCATGTGGCATCTACATCAGGCAGTGGCCCTCAGGGAGTGTCTGGTTGCTACTCAGGAAGAAAAGCCAGGGAAGGTGATGACTCAAATTCCCTCCCCACCTCAAGCCTTTAAATGTGAGATGAGCTCAGAGGCTGGGGAAATGTCAAACAAACCCAACCAGAACAGGTGCCAGAACAGGCACTGAGTGACGGGCTACCAGGCAGAAGCAGCAACCTTTGAAGTAATGCTGCAGGAGAAAGAAGCAGAGAGACCCAAGAATACCCAGACACTACCCTGCTTCAAGACCCAGAGTGGACGTCCCTCTGTGGGCCCCCTGCTCTGCGTTCACTTGTGAAACAGGGAGGCCCTCAATGGCTTCTGACTGTTGTGAGGTGCAATGGTCAGGAAAAAGACGGTGAATTACATGATGCCTCAGAAGGGCCTGGAGATACCACTTCTATTAGTACTGCTTACACACAGTCTGAGGTACATTCCTACATCCCCTGTTACCTGAACCCCAAGCACAAGGGTGAGGGAAGAGGCTGGTGCTGTCTTGTTCCCACAAAGAAAAATCTGACCAGATAGTACAAGGAGGGAAAAGCTCACATTTATTGAGGGCCTACTGTGTACAGGTTTTTATTTATATATGTGTAATCTTGTATAATTGACTCCACAATCTTATGGTATAAATGATTTTTCAGAGTCCAGATGAGGAAACTATAGGTCAAAGAAAGCACAGGCATTGAATGACGAGACCGATCAGAACCGAGAATGAATCAGTAGCTTTAAAACCCACCATATTCTGCACCTGTATAAGAGCCCAGTCGTGTCTGGTGTGCTGACTCAGCTCAAATACTGCCTCAAACACCGGCAGCCTTTCCGGCCTACACAGGCCCTCGCCCATGAAAGCCCCCAGCTGTCACTAGGACACAGCTGACAGTTCAGCACATTCCCCTCCTTACTCCGATCGATCGGGTATACTTTTAAATGGTTAGGCACAGGGATGCACAGGTGGCCCGAGAAGCTCAAATGTCAGCTACAAAGACTCAAGAGATGGCTTCCAACACCCCCATTCTTCAGAGGGAAAAGCAGAGCTTCAACAACTGTCTGAAGTCTCATGGCAGTTTAGCACCAGAACTGGGGTCAAAACCTTGGCATTTTGCCTTGCAACTTTAAAAAAAGGATTTTTTTTTTTTTTTTAAAAGAATCAGTCTTAGGATAAGACTTGTCATTCCAATTTAAGTTAGGAAGCAGACACTAAAGGGACAGTCACCGCCTGAGATGTGGGGGCTAAAGTCCTGCCTGACTCCTCCACTTCTGGGCCAGGTATCAAGCCCTTTTACGTCCTAAATGCAGTTAATCCATGGATTGAGCCTATCACAAGGCACACACAGGAAAAGATCCATGGGTGTTAAGAGTTTGTTTTTACACACCAGGGGCAGGTAATACCAGCAAGGCAGTGACTTAAGACACGGCCATGTGACAGAACCCAGGAGTACAAGCCTCCATGGGTCCTCCTGGCTCTGCTTGACTTCCACCTTAACTGTAAGATGCAGGGACTATGATATTTGGTCTCACTCCCTGTTCCAAAGTTCTAGAACACCCTAGAGCCCTTGATAGCAGACCCCGGCTCTCAGCGGAATCTTTCAACTAGGACCTTTGTGCTCCACACAGAGAAAAAAAAGCAGCCGTGGCTCACTGCATACTGGCTGACTTTGTTTCCAGGTGTTACTAGCAGGGGCCAACCTTAAATAATAAATGGCACACAGGAAATTCAAATGTTCCCCAGCACAAGCACCTCTCTGGGGATACCAACTTATTTTCACACACCAAGGAGAAGCAAGATGGATGGCATTGGGGATTCTGGAAAGGTGGGCAGACTTCTTAACCAGATGGGAGTGGACGAGTCCTGGGCCTGGACCAGCTCTTTGCCTGCTCAGCAGACCCCAGGTCTGCACCCTCTTAGGAAAGCTCTTTCTCTCTGGGACAGTTCACAAAGCATGCCTAGATAGGCCTCATTTGATCTTCATGACAACCCTTGGCACCACCTCCCTCACTACCCCTTTTACAAGATGGAACACCTGAGACTTAAGTGCAAGGGTCACACCCAAAGTCAAACTTTTTAGCGCTTGCCTAATCAAGATTTCAGAGTCTAAGACAGCCAGATACAATAATCAAGGGTGGTCATTGTAAGGGCAATTCCTCTCCAATTCATCCTGGTCTCAGCAAGACTAAGTTTCACAGACCTCTGTTCACCTGCCCAGTCAGGGTAGCCTAAAAAGTTCTGACCACAACCGTATGGCCCAGCTGTCTAAGAAGCCACACCCCCCGGCAAAATTTCATTACTCAAGTTGGCAAGAACGCAGCCCCCACCCCCAGCTGGGTCTAAATAAACGCCCAAGTGATATCACATCCTGCTGTCGGCTCCAAAATAGCCCAGGCCTGCCCACAAGCGATCACAAAGTGCCAGGCCATGCAGGGCCAAACCAGCAGGGATACCCAGCCCAGGGCGCGTTCCACACACTCAAGCAACTAAAGCAGAAAGCCTCAGGGCAGGAAGGCCCTTCCCCCACACCCCCTCGCCAGAGAGCCTGGCCCCACCATTCCTGTCCCCCTGGTCTAGAGGCCCCACAGCCTCATTACCCCAGCGCCAGCCCCTGCCCCAGCGCCAACCCCATGGAGCCTCTGCCGCGGCCAGCCTGCGGGAAGACTCCGCCCGGCCCGACCCGGACACCCCACCACTCACATTGCTTCAAGAGCTCCAGACACAAAGCCATGAGGGCCGGATGGGGGTCAGAGACCCAGAGACCCGGCAGAGACAGAAAAAGGAGAGGGAGTGACAAGGAGCAGAGAGAAGGGGCGACAGGGGATCGGGCAGAGAAGCAAGGGAGCAAGATTCCTCCGGCAGAGGAGAAGGCTGAGAGGCAGGCGCCAGAGACAGCAATGAGACCACCGACACAGATGCGTGGAAGAAGCAGGGAGAGCAAGGCGGGGGACCGGTCCAGAGAAGTGGGGCGCTCGGAGAACAAGGAGAGACAGTGACAGCGGACAAATCTAGGAAAGGCAGAGAGGTTCTGAAGTTAGGGAGCTGGGGAGATACTGGGGGTTCGAGGAGACCTCTAAGGGATGTAAAAGGTCCTGGTAGATATGGGAGGCCCCGGAGAAGTGGGAAACCCTTGGGGAATATGGACTGGGTGGAGGTAACCCCCAGGAATCAGGGGCACACGGATCAAGAAGGACCCTCAGGATGTGTGGTGAGCTCAGGGGAGGCCTGGGGGAGTGCAGTGTGTTCTGAAGGAGAGGCCCCCCCAAAAGATCTAGGGAGTCCCGAAGAATGGAGGTGCCAGAACCCGTGGCTGTAAGAGAGGAGCGGAGCGCTGGGAGAGGGGACCCGAGATCCTGGAGCGAGGGAGGGGCCGAGAGCGCGAGAGCAGAGACAAAGAGACAGCGAGCTAGGGAGAGACAAAGCGGGCTCAGCAGGGACGCGGGCCCGAGGGCCGGCGGCCCGACAGAAGGACGGAAGCACGGGCGAGCGGGCGGACGGACGGACGGACGGACAGACGGGAAGAACGGGGCAGGGCAGGGCCGGGCGGAGGCGGCGCCCGTCTCCTCGCGGGGCCGCGGCTGCTCCGGGTGGCGCTGGGCGGGCCCCGGGCGTCCGGGCTGAGGAGGCGGCGGCGACGACGACGTGGGTCGGACAGACGGACGGAGTGACGGATGGACTGGCGGCAGCTGCGGCCAGCGGCGGGCACTCACCCTCCTCCCTCACGCGGCCCGGCCCGAGGCTCCGGTTTTGTACGCCCGAGAGGCGGGGCCTCCGGGTTAAAGCCCCGCGCCGGCCCCGCCCCTCGCGTCAGCCAGCCGCGCGCGCGTCGCCCGGGATTCCGGGGCCGCCAGGGGGCGCGCGCGGCCGGAACACCGCGCGAGCGCGCACGCACGCACGCGCGCCGCGCGGCCCACGCCCTGGCCGGCCGGTCTTGAAAGTGAGTGCGCGCCCGCGCCGGCTCGCGCATGCCCGAGTGGAGGGGCCCCGCCCTCTCGAACCGCCCCGCCAAACCGGTTCCAGCTGGAACGCGGTGCGTGGTCTGTACGCGGAGTTAGGGTGGCCCGCCGTCCCTGCGGGCTCACCCTGGTGGCCACGCCTCGCCGTAGGTAGGGAAACTGAGGCTGAGGGAGGAGAGAGCCCACCGTGAGCTTTCTGTCCCTCACGCAGGTCCTGGCTATTCAGCCTAGCAGCTTCTAGTTGCTCCCAAGAGCCCTAAGGATGGGTTCAGTATCACACGTGTGTGCCCTTAGACTGGGTGCTCAACCTTTCCGTGCCTCATCAGTCTCTGTAAAATGTGACAACTGAGTGAGTCCCCTCCCCTCCCCCAGACTGGCAGTCCATTTACAGCAGATTCTGCCAGGCACAGCTCCTTGCTGCGTGCCAAGCCGGTTGCCTGCTTTCTGTATTTGGATCTGACGGAGGGCTGTGGGGAATGAAGACGGTAACAATGTTTCCAGTCTTCCTTTTGCATTAAGACATAATAATGGCAAGAGCAACAGACTTACTTGATGCCAGCTCTAGGCTAAGCACTTTAAAAGCGGGAGTTTGGCTACACCATGCTGCTATTCAGTTTCATTTGCTTTACATAGTGAAAAGGCTTAAGTAAATTCTTGATGGACTCAGACACTCGCTGCACCCTTCCAATCCAGTAACACTACTTCTTGTAATAACCTTGGGCAAGCCCCCCTTTCTCTTTGGGATTCGCCAGTGCTGAATGTCCCCTGGAGAGAAACCAGGCAGAAACAGAATTTCCACAAGGAAATCTTTGACCCTTTGATCCAGTTCACACTCTTGAACAGAACTCACGGGCAGCTTCAGTTTGGACTTGACCAAGTCTGAGAGCTTGGTACTAGAGGAATGTCAGCACACTTCTCTATTGTCCATTCCCCCCTTGCCCCCCAGGTCCTGTAAGGTGTGTATGGGGAGCATTTTGGGTACTGACTGGGTCCTTAGCCAGGAGCTTTTCAAGTCAGGCTAGCCTCCCTGCAAAGAGGAATTGGCTGGACTCAGGCCTGAGGTCCTCCTGCAGGAGCCTGAGTAAAGGGTCCTTTCCAGATAGTTGCTGATCTGTCCCAGGTGTTCAGAACTGGCCCCTGGCTTGGAGGCCTGCTCATCAGTCTTCCAGTCTGGGTCACTATTTCACAAGATTCCTTCAAAGTTTGAACAGTGAAAATCTGTGCCTTCATCACATAGTAGGCACTCAGTTACCTAGGAACCTCTCTGCGCTGGCTGCTTTTGTGCATCAACTTGACATATAAGCATCAGAGAGGAAGGAGCCTCAGTTGAGGAAATGCCTCCATGAGATCTAGCTGGAAGGCATTTTCCCAATTATCGATCAGTAGGGGAGGGCCTAGCCCACAGTGGGCTTCGGTTCTATAAGAAAGCAGGCTGAGCAAGTCATGAGAAGCAAGCCAGTGAGCAGCACCGTCCATGGCCTCCATACCAGCTCCTGCCTCCAGGTTCCCACCCCTGCCTGAGTTCCTGTCCTGACTTCTTCCAGTGATGGATTGTGACCTGGAAGTATAAGGCAAATAAACCCTTTCCTCCCACATCTGCAAAAGGTCCTGGTGTTTTTGTGACAGTGACAGAAACCCTCACTAAGACGATCTGGGGCAGGGGCATGGTAGACTGTAAGGAGGAAGCCTGCCTTCTGCCCAGTGCCCCGAGGAGAGGTGCCGGATTCAGCAGTAGGAAATCTTGACAGTCATTCAGGAAAGGCCTCCTATCACCTCTGACCCTATGGCCCGGAGAGGGTGACTGTCTCCTGCCTGACCAGTATGACAGCCTCTAGTCATCTTGTTCCCACTGCCAGATGATTCTCTTGTTCTTTGTCCAGACCTTGGGTTGCTTCCTTCCTAACTCCACTGGACAATGAAGAACTCAAGGCTTTGAGAAACATCTCCTTGACCTATTTTCTGAGTAACCTTGACTATGGCACTTCCTCTAGGCTGCAGTGGCTTTGTGAACCATCCCACCCCTTGCTTTGATTCTGAGTGTGTGTGTGTGTGTATGTGTGTAAGTGGGTTGTCAGGAATGACAGGTATGTGTAACTCTGGCCATAGCAGACATCACTAATTGGTGGTGGCGCATTTAATCTGCTTAACACAGATTAAATCTCAAACCTTAGCTTCAGGGATCAGAAATGACACTCAAATTACAGGATGTTTGCCCTGATACTTTGGGGATTGGATGGGCTGAGCTGAGAGGAATCTGCACTGTACTAGCCAGAGATTAGGGTGGACTAGGCTTGGGATACAAGACCAAGGGATTTTGTCAGCCTCTCTTCCTGCATATATGTGCAGGGGAAGGAAAAGGAATCAAAGAAACCAGACGAGTTCTAAGGGATGAGAGAAGGGACAAAAAGAGGGGGAAAGCAGCCTGTGACTTGGATGGACTGTTCCTCACAACAAAGGTCTAGATAACCAATATGAGGCCCAGGGAGGGACACGTACCTCTCCAGTGATACAGCAGCACTGAAGAAAGTATCCTAGGCCCCTGAGCAGGAACTGGAAGGTTTTCTGAACTGGAACTTGTCCAGCTCAGCCTGGAGCTTCCAATATGGGTGGAGAATGACCTTAAGTCTATGTACCTCTGTGTGTGTGTGTGTGTGTGTGTGTGTGTGTGTGTGTATGCACCGTATTCACATTTGAAGATGGAGAGAATGTAACTGGTAGGATCAGGGTGCCACACAGTAGTCTCCCCACCCCCATGCCACTTGCTGAGGTCCCTGTGTGATATCTCAGCTTCTGAATCTGTGTGATGTGATTCAGAGGGAGTGGGAGAGACATAGAAGGGAGGAGGGGAAATTCCAAAACTGGGGAAAGGAAGAGAAGAGAGGGCTGAGGGAGAAACAGAAGGCGACGGCTGGAGTGGGGGAGCTGAGGGAAGAGATGGCAGGGAGGCTTGTCGCTGTTCTTGCTTCCTCTCAGAAGCATAAAGAAAGGAGAGGCAGGATGAGAGGCAGACCAAAGGGTCATCTCACCGCCCCCATGTCCCCTCCCAGGGATCCTCTGGCTGGGGAGGGGCATGTACAAGTGGCAGCTGAGCCATTGCTGACCCGCCTGCCAGTCACCTGCCAGAGCTATTTCTGGAATGTGGAAACTGGGTCAGAAAGGAGGAGGGAGGCTGGCAGTGCTCAAAACAGAGCTGGGAAGCTTCGAGTAGTGGGTGGGCAGTTACACGCCCTGCCCCTGCCACTCTAGAGCAGTTGGTTCTGCTAGGTGCCCACTGCCTCAAGAGCTACCCTGCACCCCCATCTTCCCACCTGCCTGCATCTGGTCTGTGAGCACATGTGCTCAGTGGAGAAACAAAGAGCTACATGCCTGTCAGCACCTCGGGAGGGCAAGGTAGTTAAGAAGCGAGCCTTCTAAGTAGGGAGATAGTGGCTGTGTTGGTGTGTGCCTGCGCAGAGGTGGGTGATCATAAGCAGAACTTCCATGTATGGTTGTTCAAGTTTTACACAGAGATTAAAGATGTGCCCATATGTGGGGTGCTATTCACAATATAGACATAATCAACTTATATAATTACTATGACTCTCTTTTGGCAGATAGCCAGCAAAGGACCTTATTCTAATAGAAACTATCTCATGGTGACTTTTCAGCAGATGGTGTGGCAGAGTATCATTAGGGGCAGTGCCCTTTCTTAACTCTGCACAAAAGTACTACATGGACCAGCTGCAGCTCTGGCCAGAAGCCTGGAAATCTGGTGGCTTTGGCTTTCCTAGGTGGGAGGTGAGTATACCTGCTGAGAATGAGAGGTCAAACAGGCGCAGGTATGTGGGGTCGTTGTGGGAGCCTGCGGTGAAGGCAAATGGGGAAACCTGGAGTGGTTCTAAGGCATGCTTTCTTCATGGGCATCTGGGTGTGAGCTTTGATGGAGATGCACAGGCATGTGCTTTGTTGTGTAGGGGCGTGCTGAGCTAGGTATGCACATGTATATATGGGAGTATCAGTATACATCTGTCTTCTCATCTTCCTTTGTGTGTGTTGGGTATCATTTTCAGTCTGTACCTTCTTTTTGAGAAACTCACCAGTTTGGCAAGGCTGGCTGACTGATTAAGGATCCACCTTCTTTGCCACCTCAGAGATAGGATTATAGTCTGTGACGGTTTAAATGAGAATGGTCCCCATAGGCTCATATATTTGCATAGTTAGTGCCTAGCTGGTGGACTTTTGAGAAGGATTGTAAGTATTAGGAGATGTGGCCTTGCTAAGGAGTAAGTGTGTCATTGGGGTGGACTTTGAGGTTTCAAAAGTGCATGTCAGACCCAGTGTCTGTCTGCCTGTCTCTGTCTCTCTGACTATCTCTGTCTGTCTGTCTTGGTCTCTGGCTCTCTCTCTCTCTCCTCCTCTCTCTGCCCACTTCCTGAGGATCAAGATGTAAAACTCTCAACTCTTAGTTACTTCTTCAACACCATGCCTACCTGCCTGCTGCCATGCTCCTCACCATGATGATAACGGACTAAGCCTCTGAAACCATAAATCAGCCCCCAATTCAATGCTTTCCTTTATAAGAGCCAGGTGGGGGCAGTGCTGCTGCACGCCTTTATTACCAGCACTTGAGAGGCAAAGGCAGGTGAATCTCTGAAAGTTTGAGGCTAAGATGGTTAATAGAGCTAGTTTCAGGACAACCAGGATTACACAAAGAAATCTTGTCTCACCTTCTACCCCCATCAAGTAGAGTTGAGTTAGTCATGGTGTCTCTTCACAGCAACAGAACACCAAGAAGGTGTATTACCACACCCAGACGCCTCCCCCTCAACCTCATGACATAGTGATCCACACTCAGTTCACAGCTGGTGCTTTACCAACTAAGCTATACTTGCAAAGCCATTCTCACCCTATATATAGGTCTTTCCGTATGACTGTGCATGTGCGTCTGGGCAGGCATGAGATGCTGTTGCTCAATACTTTGTTGACTATATTTGTTTGTGAAAAAGCTTCCAAACAGTTTAACTGAAGCCCAACATCCTTACATTTAGTAACAAATGCTGGTTCATCCAGGATGTGAAGAGTGTGTGTGTGTATGTGTGTGTTCTGTGATTGCCCTTATGTGTTTAAAAATTTAGGGGTCTGGCCGGGCAGTGGTGTTACATGCCTTTAATCCTTGGGAGACAGAGGCAGGCAGATTTCTGAGTTCGAGGCCAGCCTGGTCTACAGAGTGAGTTCCAGGACAGCCAGGGCTATGCAGAGAAACCCTGTCTTGAAAAACCAAAACCAAACCAAACCAAACCAAAACAAAAAAACCTGAGTTCGAGGCCAGCCTGGTCTACAGAGTGCGTTCCACGACAGCCAGGGCTATTCAGAGAAACCCTATCTCGAAAAACAAACAAACAAACAAACAAAAAAATTTAGGATCTGATATGGGCTTGTCACATAAAAGTTTGCCATGCAAGTCTGGTGGCCTGGAACCCACATGAAGCTGGAAGGGAGGGCTGGAGAGATGGCTCAGCACTTGAGAGGCAGAAATAGGCAGATCTTTGAGTTCCAGACGAGCTAAGGCTACATAGTGATACCCAGTGGGAAGGGAAAAAAAAAGTGGAAGAAACCTCCATGCATGGGCCACTGTTTGCATGTTCGTAAATACATACATCATGCACATATATACACATAGTAAAGAGAGGTGTGAAACCAACAGACTTAAGACAAAATGAGGTTGTCCTCCTACCCTTCTGCCACCTTCATGGGGAAAACACCGCCTGGCTGGGACACTGGCTCCTGAACAGCCTTTCGGCCCAGGGTATAGAACACATGGGGCAAAGGCAGCTGAACGGCAAGCTCATAAGTGTTTGCTGCTGTTCCCCACCATTCCTTCCAAGGCATCACTGAGATGGTACACAACGTAGACTGTGACTTCGTAACAACTAAGAGATATCACATTGGCCCCAGGACCAAAAAGTGGGGGAATGATGAGCAAACTCTTAGAGGAGGATCAGAAAAGAAGCCTGGGTTCCGTGTGGGTCAGAGCCCCCAGTGAAATTCACCTATAGTGACTTCAAGTGTGCAGATATCCTTGGGCAAGACCTGGCTCCTTTGGATAAGAACTTAAAAAGAAAATTCACAAAAGAAACCGCCAACCTGTCAGGGATACTTATGGGAAACAGAAAGGGCCCAGAAATTGCTGAGTTGGAAAATAAATCTGTCAGCTTTAGTCTTGAGCCAGTAGATCATTTTCAAATTAAGATATAGCCTAAGGAAAAGATAAAAACAAAGTCATTGCCTGTTAAAATACCACACAGAATAGGGCTTAGGCCTTTAATCTCAGCACTTGGGAGGCAGAAGCAGGCTAATCTCTGTGAGTTCAAGGTCACCCTCTTCTACATAGAGATCCAGGCTAGCCAGGACTAATTAGTGAGATCCTACCTTGAAAAAGAATGAAAAGGAAGGAAGGAAGGAAGGAAGGAAGGAAGAAAGGAAGGAAGGAAGGAGGGAGGGAAGGAAAGAAGGGTGGTGGAGAGATGGCTCAGTGGTTAAGAGCACTGACTGCTCTTTCAGAAGTCCTGAGTTCAATTCCTAGCACCCACATGGTGGCTCACAACCATCTGAAATGGGATCTGATGCCCTCTTCTGGTGTGTCTGAAGACAGCTATGGTGTACTCATATACATAAAATAAATAAATCTTTTATTTTTTTAAGGAAGAAAGGAAAGGAAAAAGAAAAAAGCATTTGCTATTCTTATAGAGTGTGGAGTTTGGCTCACAACTGCCTGTAAGTCCAGTTCTAGGGGATGTGACACACTCTTCTGGCCACTATGGTCACCTGCATGTGGGTAATGCATATACAGAAAAGCAGGTACACATACATACACATAAGCTGGGCAGTGGTGGCACAGGCCTTTAATCCCAGCACTTGGGAGGCAGAGGCAGGTGGATTTCTGAGTTCAAGGCCAGCTTGGTCTACAGAGTGAGTTCCAGGACAGCCAGGGCTACACAGAGAAACCCTGTCTCAAAAAACAAAAACAAAACAAAACAAAAAAACCCCAAACAAACCAAAAAAACAAAACAAAACATAACAAAAAAAACCCCAACCAACCAACCAACAACAACAAAAAAAACCACATACACATAAATAAAAACTTGTCAGGTGGTCAAAGGAGCGGTCGGAAAGCTCAATGGTATGGTCTCACAGCATGCCCAGTGTAGGAATAGTGAAGTAAAGGGAGATGGGACTCAAAGTGATTGTGGATATGACTTTGGCACAAACAGTTACATAAAATTAAACTGAATAAATTAAATTAAATAAAACATGTTTGAAGTCAATCAGCTTCTGTTAAAGGAGATGAATCCTTCTACCATTTGTAGGCAGGCAAGGTCGAAAGTTCATTTCTCAGGGTAGGAAAGCTCTAGAACTCATCTCCTCTCCTGTCTCACAGCTTAGGGGGATCTTGGGGAGGCTGTGTTCTTTACAAGAGAGGCATGAATACGAGTGTGGGAAGCATCGGGCTGAATTATTACCACTGATCTTCGTCCCTCTGTGTACACGCCCCTTGCCACAGGGATACAGTCTCCTCTACAAGAGCGAGAGTCCTCACCCTTGACTTCGAGCTCAGTCATCCAACTTGCCTTACCCAGTGGGATGTTTGCTTATGTGGGGCCTCGAATGTGCTTGTTAGTTAGGCCCGCTCTCTTGCCTTCTGCCCTCCTCATGAGAGGAACTCATCCTGGGTAGATTGTTTATCTCCGGAGGACCTCTGGTCCCAGAGAAGCATGAGGCCGACACACACACTTGGGGATGCCCAACTGTTGTGCTAGGTTTGTTGTGCGGTGTTACTGAAGCAAGAGCTACAGCACAGAGGGGCCCACCTGGCCCTGGGTTCTGGGATGTGCAGCTATGGATCTGTGCACTCATGAGTCATGGGGGTTGGAGGAAGTTGAGGGTTTATTTGCAGTGAATTTCTGTGGATGTCCTGTGGCCTTCTAAGCCCATCTCAAAAGCACATGGGAGGCAGAGGCAGGCAAATCTCAGTTTGAGGCCAGCCTGGTCTATAGAGCAAGTTCTAAGACTACATAGAGAAACCCTGTCTCAAAAACACGCCCCCCCCCCAACAACAACAAAAAACTTCTCAGGGGCATGAGAATGTGGAGATGGTGATTGTTACCTGAGACTGCCATTGGTGCAGCAGAGCTCTGGGACAGCGTGACAGAGCTCTCTGGATTTGGAAGCCGCCGAACGGCAGCCTCCACCCCAGCCTGGAGACTTCTGAAGTAGAAGCCGGTTGACCTACCTGACCGCAGGCCTAGAGGAAGACACTAAGAGGGCAGTACATCCTCCAAGAGGCAACTATGTTGCTTTTCAAACAAGCTAAAAAGGCTCACAGGGTAGGGGGTGGGGCTGCAGCTGTCTTCAGAGGGCTCTGTCCTAGGACAAACTGCACAGCAAAAGGGCGGAGTGAGGACCACTAGATGGAGACGCCGAGGGGAGTGGAACCATTGCTCACACTAGGACAGAAGGTACCAGGAAGCCCCTTCCTGACAGGATAAGAAACCAGACTGTGGGCTTCAGTTGTTCAGTGTCCCCAAACCAGTAGAACGAGAAACAACTGTGAACAAGACCCAAAGAATAACCAACCACGACACCCAGCTCCTCACCAGGGTTTTCCAGCCACAGCAGGCCCCAGGTGCAGCAGCATGAGGTTTGCGCACACTAAGGCTAGACTAGAGGGACTAAAAGTGCACACTAAGGCTA
>JADRCD010192654.1:0-19459 GCA_019843815.1 Montemys delectorum
AAGAAAATAACCATGAGGAACTGTATTATTCTCTATTTACCAAAATTACTTATATTACGTGTGTGTATGTGTGTGTGTGTGTGTGTGTGTGTGTGTGTGTGTACAGGTATGTATTTGAAATGAATCTATCACGCTTGGATTGACAGTGCTCCCCGAAAGAACCATAGACTACCTAACAAAACCCATAGGACCAGGCATGAGATACCCTCTTTTAAATTGTTGGTCACGGTTTTCCACAAGTCTCCCAAAACAATACAGGTAGGCTACCACTGTTGCCCTTGGTTGTCTCCCAGAGGTTGACAGTAAGTCCCTAATGCTGAAGACATCATGTACTTCAGGCACAGGACTCCGGATCCCAGCTGGATCTGCTCTGAAAGCCTCCTCCCTGAGGACTAGCTTTCATGGTACCAGAAGGTTCTATGCAAGCTCCTGAGGGAGGCAACCAGTAATCCTACCCAGCTGTGGTGCCTATGATCCACAACAATGGCCAGCTTGGCAAGATATCCCCAAGGAAGCAATAGTGACACTCACGTCTTGTTGGTAATCAACAGGTGTGTAATTGGACGAAGGCTCACTCAACGGGAGGGAAATCATGCTTTATACTGGAAATCTAGCCAACTGCCTGGGAGGTCATGGACCTGAGAAGTGAACCTTCTACCGCACTAAACCCACATAACTCCTGGCTGTATTCTAAATCCTTATCCTTATACTCACAGATAAGTACAGCTCTTCATCCCTCTCACACACACTCTGTTCAAAAACAAGCAAAAACCTTCACTTTGCAATAGATGGAGACCATTACAAAAAACCAAAACTGGTCAAGAGAAGAACTGATTGTAGAGAGCCCAGCCCTAGTGGGCTACAGTCTAGTAGATGTCTACAACACAATTCCTGGACACTGGGGCTCAGGGAAGATCGTGGAAAGCGGGGTAGAAAGATTATAAGAGCCAGAGAACCAGGAACTTTGCTGTGGGATTGTGTCTCCTAGACATGACAGAGTAGCTTCGGCCACTTTGATACCTCAATAATATGACTGCCAAAACAAGATGTGAACCAGTTCAACGTCAATAGGCATGATAACATGGAAGGGGGAGGGGGGATCTCATGGGGACCCAACCCTACACAAAGAACTCCAGGCAACTAAGGAATGCTGAGAGCAGGAGAAACAGTCTTTCCCAGGGAGGGGCTCTCTAACTGCGTAATTGGTTATCCAATTCCAGTGATCAGCCCATATACATACAAGTATTGCTAAAAGGAGTATGAGTGTGTGTGTGTGTGTGTGTGTGTGTGTGTGTGTGTGTGTGTGTGTTTAAAACAAAGAAAAAGAGGCCAAAGAATTTGTGAGGGAGTGGGGCATGGAAGGTGTGTAAAGGGAAGAAATGATGTAATTATATTAAAAAAAAAAACTTAGTATACTCATGGGGGGAGGAGTCACCTGTAACATGTTTCAGTGACAGGCTGTTTCCCACCATTCATTTTTTTTTTTTTTTGAATGAAACGAAGAGACATTTTCCCCAGCTAAAACTTAGGGCAGCTGTGTAGTGATGGAGTACCCACCACCCAGCATGTGCCCCAGTCTTCCACATGCACGGCTATTACCCACCTTCTTTGTATTTCACAGCCCTTGGAGGAATTTAAGGAATATGCTGGCTTGATCTCACCCTCAGGGATTCAAAGGTAATGATTCTTCCGGTTTTAAAAGTTCCTCAGGTGGAACATACAGTCAAAGTTCAGATCCACTGATACAAATATGATCTAGATGCTCCCACAGTCTCTAATCCTCCAGACTTGTCCTGATGTGCCCAGACATGTCTAAATCCCACAGTAAGCAGGGTTATTTCTCCTTGTTACTCTAAAATGTCTGGTCTCTTCTGTCCACGGAGAAGTTTGTAAAACTGTATCCTTTTATGCAAAAAAAATACTCCATCCATATAATATAATGGATATTGGATCCATATAATGAGTCCAGTGATGGTTTGTTATATGCTGTAGTGTATACAGTGCCCCACACCAAATCTAAAGGCTGAAAAACATAACCAACTGGTTATAGGAGAAAATATCTGTTCTACACCAATCCTAAGCTCCTCTGAGCCCAACACACTCCACAATTCTGGACCCAGGCACATTGAAATTTAAGAATGCAATAGCAACAGGAAGGTCATTGTTATCTTTTCCCCAAAACAAGCAATAGCAGACAGTTCTCCTGGGAAGCCTAGCCTAACTTCTCAGGTAAGAGGTGCCTCTCTTATCTGGAGAAGAACCCATAACACTGGATCGGAGGAGCACCTTAGCAATCGAGCTTGGTTAGATTGCCCAGTGTATACCACGAGATCATAGAATTTCTGTCCGTCATATCTCACAATGAGTATCCAATCTTCCAAAACTCAACATGAAAACGCCTAAGTTTACCTATTTCTTTGGGTCTTCATTTCATTATGAAGCCTCTTGTGTCATATAAAACATATTAGCTAAATTAATGCCTTTCTCTTATTATTATGTCTTAATTTAGGAAGTCCTGAGCCATGAACCTTGCTATTCGTGAGGAGAGATATTTTTCCTCATTAATATAATCAAGAGGGGGATGATGATAAATATAAGTGTTTATAGGCTGTAGGTCATGGGAAGAGTATTTACCTAGAACACACAGGCCCTGGGTTCCACTCTCAGTAACAAAAATACAAAGAAAGGGTGTTGGTAACATGTCCACAGCCCAGGGGCAGAATATCCAACTTAATGTGTGTCTAGTAGCCTGGAAAAGGCATATGCAGACCATGGCCAGACATATGGATGTTATCATAAAAGCAAAGGGATGCCCCTCAACAAACTAAGCAAGGGAACACGGGTTGTGAATGAGAGTGTGCAAGCCGGGACCAGCCATTGGGAGAGAGATGCTAACGTGTCCTAGTTTGGTTTTCTGTTGCTGGGATAAAACACTGTCCACTGACCCGGGGAAGAACAGGTTCATTACATCTTACAGATTTGAGTCTGTTAATGGAGAGAGGCCAGGGAAGGATCTCAAGGCTAGAACTTGGAGGCAGGAACTGAAGAAGAAGCCATGGAGGGATGCTGCCTATCGCCTCCTCCTCGTGGCTTGCTCATCCTGCTTTCTTATACAACCCAGGAGCACTTGACCAGGAGTGGCAGCACTCACAGTGGTTTTCTACTCATGAGCATCATAGCCACAGCATATGGCAGTCATTAATCAAGAAAATGCCCTTTTACACTTGCATACAGGCTGTCTGGTGAAAGCAACCAATCAACTAAGGCCCCCTCTTCCAAGGTAACTCTAGTCGGTGTCTAGTCATTCAAAGACTAAGCAGCACATGGTGCTTTGGCCCCAGGAGGTGGTTTCCAAGGTTTCCATGCCACTGAGTTGAGTCACCCCACAAGATTGCTTGAGGTACCCTAAGTATGAAGGAGCCAGAAGTTCTAGGGGCTTTTCCCAGCAATCCTTACAGATTCTCTGCTTCCTCTATCTGTAGCCAAATGCTAGTATAGGAAAGAAGAGAGAAAAAGAAAACCTGTGGAAGTGGCCTCCTCTTCTCATCTCAGTTTTCTGTTTCATCATTTAGCTGGCACACTTATGTCTACTCAAGTGAAAAGATATGTGAACCAAAAGTGAGGGTCACAGTCTGTCTCAAATATACATGCGTTCCCCTCCATCTGTAAGTGGGAGGAGATGTGAGGATGTTTATAAAACTGTTTTCATCCTTTCACTGTTTCCTAGCAACCAGGAAAAAGCATCTGTGTTCAGGATGACTTTGAGCACCGCCAGCTCAAACCTGCCTGCAGGTGCTAGAGAGAACAGATGTGCTGGAGTCAGTCTCCAGCTGGTGAGACATCGGGGTCTGGGTTTGTAAGAGCCTGCCCCTGATGTTACATAGCAGAGATCTGTATCACCATGACAAGATTGTGGAGAAGGGATCTGCTTGGAATATACAGATATTCCATAGTTCCCAGGATTCCTAAAACTATGCGGGCTGTGACTTTTGGGGGTTTGGTATCTATGAAAAAGCTAGAGGTGGAGGCAGCTGACCACTTTCTAGTGCCTCTTTTGAGTGTGTTTCCAGCTAGTGGTCTTGATTCCTTTATAGCTGTGTAGACAAAAGAATGACTGGACGGCTGGGCTGTGGTGGAGCATGCCTTTTGTTCCAGCACTCAGGAGACAGAGGCAGGCGCGTCTCTGTGAGTTCGAAGCCAGTTTGAGTCTGAGGTCTGCAGAGCTCGTTCCAGGACAGCCAGGGCTACAAAGAGAAACTCTGTCAGGCAAAAATCAACTCTAACTGAATGAATGAATAGAAGCTATGGAAATGGCTCTCTCTCAACCAGGCAAAGCTGACAAACGGCTGTAAATGAGTCCTTTAGTGAGCCAGGCCTTTCGAGGCATTCAGTCAACGTTTGCTTTACAGAGGAAGAAATGCACCTCCCTGCCCCAACCCCACCCAGCAAAAAAAAAAAAAAAAAAGTTACTTTGCATAAGGTGACACAGCTAATTGGTGGCCTTTCAAGGTCTCCAGACATCCAGCCTGTTATATCACATTGGGGTAGGGAATGCTAAGCGAAAGCTGGCACCAACTTATAATTCACAAGTTTGAGATTCAAAGGGCCTGCTCAGAACTGTAAGACAAGAATTAAAGTAAAGGCTAAGACTTTTTGCTTTTTAGGCCTCAAAGCTAATAATGATCCTGCTTTCTGCCACGGTATTGAGCCCACTTCCTGCCAAGAAATCGAGCCCACTTTCTAGTCAGAAACTGGAATAGAAAAAAAAAAATCTTATGAACATGTACTTTTATAAATGATTGAATTAAAAGAATTTTAACGTATTCCAGTCATCATAGAGTGATAGAATGTCAGAGTGAAGTTAAGTATACATACATACATGCATGCATACATACATACATTCATACATGCATGAATGCATTGCATACATACATATGGGTATATGTATACATATATCATTATTATTATTTATTTATTTATTTATTTATTTATTTATTTATTTATTTTTGGTGATAACAGAGACTGAGAGCCAAGCAGCTTGACCATGGACACACCAATTGGTTGTAGAGGGGATGCCACATCTCAGTCCCTGGCTTCTGTAGGTCAGAGCTTTTCTTCCTCTAGACCATGAGGCCTCCTTTCTAACCCACAGCAAGCTTTCTCTCCTGTCTCTCCTGATCAGAGCAATAGCAGTGTCTTTGGAATTAATTCATCTATGCCATGCTTCTCCACCTCTTCATACCCAAGTCCTTCCTCTCACAGGCTGAAGCAGAGGCCACAGCAGGAAGAACTATTCTAATCAATCACCCTGACGAATAACTCATTCAAGTCAGTGTCAGCCTGCTTGCTCTCTCCTATTAGAGATCAACTCAAACGAACCTTCGTGATCGTGAGCTACATTTGTCTTCCAGGCTATCTTTCCATTTATCTTCAAAGTAAGAGTTTTAAAGAACACGTACAATTTAAGTAGTCTGTCAACATTTTTGTTGCATCTATAGTCAGTCTTCTTCAGGAAAACAAAACCAGCAGGGTGTGTGTGTGCGTGTGTGTGTGCATGTGCTTGTGCATGTGTGTGTGTGTATGTATATGTATATGTCTATGAGTGTGCATATGTATGTATATATGAGAGTGAGTATATGTATGTGTGTACGTGTGTTTATATGTGTATATTTATGTGTGTGTGTGTGTGTGTGTGTGTGTGTGTGTGTGTATGTATGTGTACAAGTGCAGTCTGTACTAAGACAACTACTGAACTACCACAGGTTGGAAAGAGACAGAGACAGAGATTGAGAGTGATTTAAAAGAAACCTGGTTCCCAGGAGTGTAGAGGCTTGGTCATTCTGAATTTGATGGAGGAGAGGCACAGCCTGGAGACCACAGCAAGAGTGGCAGTTGAGTCTAAGCTGTCTGCTGGTAGACTTCCTTGTTACTAGGGAAGGTTAACTCTCATTCATTCAAGGCTTTCAACAAGCTGCTCAAGTGATGGAGGCACATATACTTTATTTTAAAATATAGTTTAAAGTTTAACGTTTACCTCATTTAAATGTTTCATTTCACCTAGAAAACAATTTTGTAAAAACTTCAGAATAGCATTTGCCCAAGTATCTAATAAGAGTAATTCAGCCATGATGATTCATCAAACCGGCCATCACAAAAGGGCTCCAAATCTTTTTAAATTAATACAAATGATGCTGATAGATTTGGTTTATAGTCATATTTGTTGCTGAGTTCCTTCATTTATTAGTAACAATTTGTATGTGTCATTTCAGAGTGCCTTTGATCTCATAACCTTGTCTTGATTTCCAGTTCAAAATAAAGGTAGGCACTGAAGGTAGACACATTTGCCACTAGTGTGTGGACTGTCAAATGACCTCCTAGCTATGGGAAGGTGCAAACAGTTCCATCATAAGCTGTTACTCTGTCATAAACATACTGGGAGTCACCAAGTTGACCACACACAGGACACTTCCAATATGTTCAGATCACAAGTCAGTGTGCTGAGGTGGTTCTGCCCAAAGAGCCTTTTGTCAACTGCTCTAGGAACCATCTCTGTTTTACAAGGTAGAGTACTGTGAGGATACACACACACTGAGTGTGAGAAAAACTTGAAAGAAGGTGAATGAGACAGCTCAACAGGTCAAAATACTTCAACTCAGACCTCAGGACCTGTGCTCCATCCCTGGATCCCACATGGTATCATGAGAGAACCAACTCTTGACACTTGTCCTCCAACAGCCACACCTGCACTCATATGCATACACAAAAAAATGAGTTATTTTTTAATTAAAATTCGAAAGGAATAATCTTTCAGATGGGCACAAGGTTCAGGGCTAGCCTCCAGGTCGTTTTCTGCTTGGAACTTGCTGGGTAAGAGGCCTGAATTTTAGATGGTCTTGGATCCCTTCCACAGCCTGAAACTCCATGACTGGTATTTGTAGCAACAGCATCCCTAATCCATATCCCCTCTGATTTGCTGCTGTAGTTTCTGGGCTTGCAGAAATTGCTCTTCCCAAAGGCTAACAGGCGGGTGGATAGCTATCAAGCTGCAGATACCTGGTCAACCCCAGACTTCCGTCATGGAAAGGAGGCTGGTGAAGCAGGAGGTGAAAAGGCTGCTGTGAGTATTGCCGAGAATAACTTTCGTTTCCGACCCTTGCATTTGGAGTGCTCTCACAGATGGTCCTTAGATTGACAGGTGGACAAAAAGCTGAGGGGGGAATCTCTCTGTTCTGCTTCTGTGGGAGAAAGCCAGCAGATGATTAAGTCTCTGTCTCCTGCCACACAGGCACATGTGGTACAGGGCAGGATGCAGAAGCTCTCGGGAAGATGCCTCTGCAGGAGCATGCGTGTGTGATGCACCGCTTACAGCCTAGGGGCACAGGATGCACCACCGAGATGGGCAGCATTTACTGGCAAAAGATAGAGATCCCTAAATGTGCCCTAGGGCCCAGCATCTGATGCTTTTATTGCCAAGCTTAGCAAACAAATGATCCATCTCCATTTTTTTTTCTTGACTTCTGAACTTTCTTGACTAAGAAAAAAAAAAAGATGAAGTTTTCGATAAATTTTCCCCATCCCATTCAGTTTTTCTTCAGCCAGGTACTTGACAAATGTTGATTTAAAAAATATATCACAGATCATACAACAAGAAGTCATATTCTATTTTGTATACATTGCTAGCACAGCAGGAATATGTTTTTCATCAAAGATCTTATCATGGATACCATCACATGTCCTTTGTCTGCCTATGAAAGTGAATGTATTCACTAAATCTTTAAGAAATTCTATAATAAACATGTATAGAATTCATTCATGTTTACATGTATGTGTTTGGACTCCAAGATAACAACAAAAAACTAACAGTAGTTTAAAAGACAACAACAAAAAACAGTAAGAATGCCAACTCTGACAAGTACAGTTGTGATGCCTTTAATCCCACTACCTGGGAGGCAAAGGTTTGTAGATCTCTATGAATTGAGGCTGGCCTGGTTTACAGAATTCTGATATAGCCTTTACTCATAGAGACCCTATCTCAAAAAATAAAAAATAAATAAATGGATAATAAACAAGTAAATAAAGGAATAAGTAAGTAAATAAATAAATAAATATTTTCTTACTGCACATGCTAACTTCTGGCAGAGTGACTAATGCTAGTGTGTTCTGTGGGAAATTTTACAAAAAAAAATGTATGCTTTATTGTCATGGCCTCTTCTTAGAGGTCATGAGTACATAAGAGGTGTGTCTGCTTCTATCTCCTGAGTGTTTGGATTAAAGGTGTGCACCACCATGCCTGGCAGGAAATCTTTATTTTATGCAATGGATCTTAGCCCTCCTCTTGCAAAAATCTTTTCTGTATGTTGGCATTTTGAATCCTTCCTTTTTTAAACTGCAAATTATTCTAACAACGTCTCTAATTTTAAGATAAATGTGATTTAAGTTCATTGTGATTAGATATTTTAAACCTGCAGCCTTTGGAAATCACTCTGCAAGCCAAGTTTGAATATTAATAGCTACTAGGCTGTGACTGACTTCCCTTGGCGGCGGGGGGGGGGGGGGGGGGGGGGGGGGGGGGGCATCAGGAAGAAAGCCTCTTTCTGAGGATGGAATCCTACATCGTTCCCAATAGTTCAATGCTACTCTCTTGCTTTTAAGGGGAGAGTATATTGGAATCAGACTTCGGGAAAATGAATTTGATCCTAAAGGAAGAGGCCAACTCACCTTTCTAGATGATATGGTAAACCAAGTCACAATGGTGCAACTCTCATTTCGTTCTGTATGTGATAAGGGGAGAGGACAGATATCAAATGCATATGTAATTAATACATACACACACAGGCTCTCATACACACACACACAGACACACAGACACACACACAGACACACACACACACATACACACACACACACACATACACACGTACCTGCACACACGCATACACACACACATGCATGCACGCACACACACACCCTGTCCCCTTCCTAATGTTTTCCTCATCCTAAGGTTGTCTCTATGATCATCTTCACCCACTAAATAGGAAGCAAAATAATAATGAGAAAATAAACATAGTTGAGAGAAGAATTTAAAACAAATGACTGCAAGATACAATGTTAATTTACAATGGTAAGACCTTGACAAAATTAGCAATAGTGTAGTTCTCAACTCTAAGCACTTACCATCATTGGCATTAGTGGAGAAGGCAAAATGATACACGATCCTAAATCTATTGTGTTATTCATACTGAGCCCTGACTCATGTGAAGTTCTGCTAGCTCGCTACACAGAAATTAGAGAAGAAACCACCAAAGATTTAATCCAAAAGAAATCAGTGAGCTCAGTTTACCCACTGCCTCATGTGCTATCCTTGTGCTAAAAGGGATGTGTCTCTTTTTCTCAGTTTCCCTCTGAGTAAAGCCAGAGTTTGTAGCTAAGCCTGTCTCTCTTTGTGCACATATCACACAGAGGCATCAAATAGATCAGAACTATACTTCTCAAACTTTAATGAGGTACTGTTACAGCACCATTTTTATTCTGGAGGTCAGGGTTGGGTTTGTATTTCTAATGAGCATGACCAATGTGACTAACTCAGGCATCAAACTCCAGATGAGGTTTCAACAGAATGACCAGGGTCCAAAACCTTTATTTATTATTTAGGTTGACATTTTACTTTAGTTCAGTCCCTGGAGAATATCATTAAATGATTGAGGAATTCTTAGAACCTTAAACAAACCCAGATCAACCTTTGCTTCCCTGGATAAGGGCTGAAAAGAAAATGTTGCTAGTAAGTGGTAAACATACTTACTAAGTAAAAACTTACAAACAATCAGGGCAAAGGTCATCGATGTAATAAGAATCAACATGCAAACTGACTCTCAGTTTTGTACCAGGTGGGAGGCTCTCTGCCTATCAGTCATGTCTGCCTGGTCCATTGCTCCTGCTATGTCCAATAACAATAAACAGGTTAGAAGTTGTTCTCTGTAGCCTTCCCCACCTTCTCCTTTTGCCTTTTTGAAACTTAAGGAGACAGAGACCCAATGCCGGGCAGCGATTCACCCAAGCATATACTGGAAGTCCTAGGGGGAGGCCACATTCCCCAATTCTAGTCTATTCTATACTACACACAGCAAGTAACTGTCCAGTGGGAGATAAACTTAATGCCTGAAGATTCTGAAACATTTCTAACTGAGCATCAGGCTATAAATAAGGATCCCTCGCTCTTCTACACACACACACACACACACACACACACACACAATTGAAACTTGGCAGAGGACGGCTTAGCAGTACCATTGTTCAGGAAGTTGCTTTGCCAAGGTCTCAACCTACCGCTCTACTTTCTACTTCCTGATTCCAGGCCCAGTATGACTTGGCCATCAGTGTTGCTAGTCAATGGCTAGATCGCTCAGAAAACTTAACTTGGCTCCAGTGGGAGAAAGTGTAAGTTGAAATATGTTTGTTGTTTTTCTTTTTGATCTATCTATTTATTTTGTGTGGGTAGGGAAATATGAATGTACATGTATTCCTGTGTATGGGTGTGAGTGTATGCAGAGGCCAGAGGTCAATGTCTTCCTCTGCTACTCTTCATCTTATTTTTGAGAGAAGGTCTCTCTCCCACTGAACCTGGAGTTCACCACTAGCAAGCAAGCCTAGCTGTTTAGCAAGCTCCAGGGAGCCTCCTGTCCTGGCCTCCATCTCCCAGCACTAGGATTGCAGGCCGTGCTACCATGCCCAGCTTTCTATATGTATGATGGGGAAAGGTTCCAAACTCAAGTCATCATGTTTATACACTTTACCGCCTGAGCCATCTCCCTCTGTCCTTGTGGTTTTTCCTTTTAAAACATGACTAATTGATGGAGCAAGTTCCAGTCCTATCTGGCATCTTCCTATGAGGCCCTCTGCTGTAGAAACACAGAGCAAACTTCCTCCTCCAGCCAGAAGCCTGAAGATACACTACAGCTGCAGCTTGGGGACATCATAGGTATGCTCACACATTTTGTATTTGTAATCATTGCTTTCTGTCAAGTTTTTTTTTTTTTTTTTTTTTTTTTAAAGTCTTGCATGGGATGCTTCTCCTGAGAAGCGCAACTTCACTGTATTGTTTGTAGGAAAACATTGACATTGCTTTCCAAGGACTATTTCACAGTTTCTGGAGCATGTCAGCACTTGAGTCCGTGGGATCATTTTCTTCCCAAGATTATCAGCATTTTTTTTCCAAGTGTAGTGACTCAGCAGATTTAGTCAACCGATCAGGACAGGGAACTGAGAGGCAGGATCACATAGCTCAGTCCAAAGTCCACATGTTTCTATTCCTCACTCCTGGCTGAAGCTCCAGGCAAGGAACTGACAACAATAAGCAGAAAATCCAGTCTGAGCAACCTGGAAGGAACAAGAGCAAGAGGTGGGGTGGGGTGGGGTGGGGTGGGGTGGGGTGTGGTACGGGAGCAGGAGAGAGGAGGTGGGGAGGTAGGTGTGATTGCCTCTACCTCTGAAAAGGTTGTAAGTTGGACTGTTGGCATAGGAACTCAAAACTGAGGCTGGTGAGATATGGGCAAATGACTCGCCACAAGCCTGACTATCTGGAGTTTCACCCCTTGGTCTTACACAGTGGGAGGAGAGAGCAGAGCGAGCTCCTTCAAATTGTCTTCTAGCTTTCACAGGAACTCCACAGTGAAACAAGCTCTCCCCCTCGACCCCCCCTACACACACACACACACACACACATACACACACACACACACACACACACACACACACACACACCAGCATACCAAGTAAATGTGATTTTTTTTTTTTTTGAACCTCACAGGCTGCTACCAGGTTCTACCTCGAGTATCTTTCTTCTGGGTGGACATTATTAGTGTCCGTTCACTTTATAACAAGGTTCAGTCCAAACCAGATGGATTTTAATCAAACAACAAGCAAGCATGATATGTCTCAGTGTCTCTGTTTCCTGATTTGTCAGGCCATGGAACACTCTGGCAAGACTCATTTTCAGGATCTAGGGGTATTTTCTGCTTCCCTACAGGTGTGCAAGCTTACAGTAAAGTTAAGCAGGTCCCCCTAAGGTAGACAATGAGGAGAAAGAAGCATGTGGATGCTTGCTAACAAAGCCATAACCACTTACTTACAACAGGAGCCATGGATATTTATAACAGCTTTAGGGAAAACGGAGAAAGAGGAAAAACACATCACTTGGTTGGAAAATTAAAAATTCAAAGTACCACTGGTTGGTGGTGGTGGCACACGCCTTTAATCCCAGCACTCGGGAGGCAGAGGCAGGTGGATCTCTGAGTTCGAGGCCAGCTTGGTCTTACAGGGTGAGTTCCAGAACAGCCAGGGCTACGCAGAGAGATCCTATCTCAAAAACAAAACAAAACAAAACAAAACAAAACAAAACGAAATTCAAAATACCTGTTTCGTTAGCAGAAAATCAATCATATTAATCCTATTTAAAAAGTGGATAACACACAGCCACTGCAGATTACATGTGGATTAGTGTCACACCTTAGCTTGGGTCAAAAGGAACAAGAGTAGGAGCTGGGAAAATAGAGGACTCAGTCAGCGCTCACTGTACAAGCAAGGGGACCTGAATTTGATCCCCACACCTACATTAAATATTGGGTGAGGTGGCACAAATTTATAATTGCAGCATTGAAGTGGTAAAGACGTGGCTCTTGCTGACCAGCCAGCCAGCCTAGCCTCCTTGGTGAATCCCAGGTCCCAGTGAAGAGTCCCTTACTCAAAAAATCCAAGGTGGGTGGCTGCAAAGGATGACATCTGAGGTTGACCTCTGTTCTCCATACACACGTGCACATGTGTGTGCACACACTCATACACACCACCCCCAACATACACCAACCCCAATTCTTCTCCATCCATATATCCCCTTAGGAGAGGACCACTTCATGTCAGACCTGTGTATCCAAACCGAAAAGAGCGAGAAGCAATGATCTTATCGTCTTATGCTGGAGTCTTAATGGTGAGGGGAAGAGTACTGTGTGTGTGCACACTTTGTGTCTTCTAAGATCATTTGGTTCTAGTGCATGCTTACATGTTTGTAATGTTGCTTCTAAATGCCTTGGATTAACTAACAGTAAAATCTATTATTTTAAATGTATAATGAAAAAATTTGACTTCCATACCATATTGCAAAAATATTTATGGGAGATGAGAGGGGAATAAAAGGATGAAAACGTGTTTACCCGTTAATTTGGAAATTAGGTAGTTGTTGTGTTACCTCACATTGTACTCGATCCACCGGAGCTGCAGTAACTTCGTTTTACAATAAAGAAAAGGCACTATAGAGCAACACATTGTTTTTATTTCACAGAACAGTATCCCAATTGAAGAAGTCCTTAAAATTTACGGGGCCAATTCTTCTGCCGGTCCTGATTCGACCAAGGTAAGTGTGATATGAGACTGTTAATACCATAGATGTGTTTGGGCCTGTATGTGGTATATGCTAAGCAAGTGCTCTACCACTGACATATATTCCAAGCCCAAAATACATGCACATACCTCTTTATATGCATGTATCTGTGTGTGTGTGTGTGTGTGTGTGTGTGTGTGTGTGTGTATGTGTGTGTGTGTGTTTTGCTGGGGACTCTACTCAGAGTCTTGCGCATGCTAAGCATCCATTCTACCACTGAGCTACAAATTCACAGCCCCTCCCTGAATGAGATTATTTAGCATATACATGTATAATGATATATTTTCAGGCATCAGATAAATAACAATTTTATATTAAAAAGCCAAAACCTGAGATATTGAGGTTGCTCAGCAAGCAGAGACCCCGGCAGTCAATCCCGACCCCCTGATTCAACCCCACAAATCTATGTAACGGAAGGAGAAAAGGCACTCCTGGCAGCTGCCCTCTGACCTCCACATGAAGACCTGTGCACACACAACTACCCACCCCACCCCTGAATAAACAATTGTACTTTGAATAAAGGTAAAAACCGGAAGCAACCACATCCTAATGGAGTCACACAGGCTTGTAAAATGCCCCCTTTAAAGTAAAGTGGTACCTGCCGATGCGTTCTGTGGGAGACTGAGTCTGGCAGCAGAGAGCCCTGGGCTGGGAGTCCAGATCCCATTGCCTCTGCGCACCATACTTTCCCACCCCGGCTTCCAGTAATGTAGACTAACAAGCCACGCTCTGCCACTGGATTGATGTATTCTTCCATCCAGAATGAAGACCAGATCCATAAGGCTATGGCACACATCTGTAATCCTAGCTCTTAGGTGAGGGAGGCAGGAACATTAGGAGATCAAGGTCATCCTTGGCAACATAGGGAATTCAGTCCAGCCTGGGCTGCATGAAGTTCAGTATTTGAGAATATAAAGTATTCTGAATGATTTTCAAGTCGGTTCCATTTTCACAGTTTTTGAGTGTGTGAACACTCCATAAGAATTTAAATACTGGGTATGATCCCCTTACCACTGGAAACTTCTGTGGGCCTGGTAGGTGGTGTAGTAGGGGTGGGTCGAGGCAGGAGTAGAGGAAACTGAACCAGCATGCTCACCCCTGACCTTCTGCTTACTGTCCCTTACAATGTCTCTTATCTGGATTTAAAAAGTAGTCAAGTGCAGGAACAGGACCATGAACACAACCACAGGACAAGTGCCCACCCTGTTTCTTTTACCTGTAGACAACAATATATAAGCAACGGGTCACAACCATAAGGCACTTTGGAAGGATTAGAAAGAGGCCTGGGAAGGATCAAGGCCATAGACACAGGACAATTATTTATCTCCTACTCTTGTACCTGCAGACTAGACTGTATGAGCAATGGGTCACAGAAGTTCAAGTGCCTACCTCATCCACCCCCATAGCCAAGTGTTTACCAAGTCTTATGGTTTTGAAACCAACTTCTTAGCACCTTACTCTTGCTGAGATCCACATTCCCTCCAGTCCTGAAGGAGCTACAGCTTTCTCCCTGACCACTACATGGCTTAGTGCTCATTCCTTTGCTCTTTCACAATATGTAATTGAATGTCACGGATTCGGCAGTGAGCAAGTTGGACAAGCTGCCTTGTCTTATATAAATCTTCTATTCTGTACCAAGGCTTATCTTGACTGGTGCACTTAAGAGACTAAGCAGTTTTTTGTTTTTTTGTTTTGAAATGCAAATGAATACCACATGAGCTGATTTGATTTCTATGATTTATTTAGTTTTTATTTTGTGTGCATTGGTGTTTTGACTGCATATATCTACGTAGTGCCAGATTCCCTGGAACTAGAGTTATAGACAGTTGTTAGCTGCCACGTAGGTCCTGGGAATTGATCCCATGTCTCCTGGAAAAGCAGCCAGTGCTCTTAACTACTAAGCCATCTCTCCAGCACCCCTAAGCAGTGTGTTTTGTTTTGTTTTGTTTTTAAGTTGAAGAAAGGCCCGCTTTTGTGGTGTTCTGGTTCCACACTCCACCCTGACCAGTTTCAGCGTGTTCCCTGCTGCATTCTCTCTGCCTGCCTATCTTCTCTTTCCTTCACTAAACATGCCCCAAAGCTGAGCCCTGCTCGCTGTTTTTTACTTAGATTTTCTCTTCTAGCTTTGGGGACGGGTCAGTTACACTGGCTGGGTAACTGAGACTCAGTTCCCATGCTTCATTCTGAAGGGGGTTGTGTTGTGACTTCCTGGGTTGGCGGGGTCATCCGTCAGGGTTTGCAAACCTCAGTGTCTGAGCAGCTGGGCTAAGTGCAGCCTACATAATGGAGCTAAAACAGGAGGCCACGCAGCTTACGTGCTTGTCCTCCGGATCGCTCGTTCAGTCACAAAAAGTGATATGTAACCGCGATCCTCAGAATCATACCAACAGTAGGACAGTTAAAAAAAAACGCCTCCCGAGTGGTAAAAGTGTCCTAGGGACGAAATCGCATCTGATAGAGACTCTAAATATCTAAACATTAAATAGCTAATCAAATATGTATATGATTAGCAATGCAAACATGGCTTCTCTGGGGTAACTAATTCCCGAATGATTATGGTTTGAGGAAGCAATGCTAGCATACCCTCCTCCCTACCTCACCCCCCCACCAGAGCTCCTACCTACCCCATGCAGAGTTGCAGACTGACTCCACCCACCAGCTTTCTCTTCAACTTAGATGAGGAACCAGCAGGATCTCACAGTGGCGATGTAGCATTTCAATCATTAAACTATAGGACTATTTTAAAGTAGCCTTTTGGGGTTTAATATCACTTCAAAAATAATGGTTAATTGTAAGTCAGAGTGGTTTAAAGACGATAGATGTTGTCAAAGGTTTTTTAATTACCACTTAAATCGGAATGTCCTTTGATTCCTCCGGATAAAACGTCTCCTAAGCAACAACTGAAATAGTTTTAAAGTCAGAGTGGAATACAAATCAGATTGGGACGAATTTCCGGCAACTGGAAAGGACTTGTGGGAACTGTGCTTAGCCCGATAGCTTTCTCTGGGACCCTCTGCTGCCCCCTGGTGGAAGGAGAGCAGCAAGTCATGTACTGTTCGCTCTCAGCAACAGACTCCCGCTAAATGGCCATTTTTTATTAATAAGGAATTCAATTCTCAGTTTGTTTGAGTTTGGTTTTCCTGCTGAAGACCCTGGACCCAGAAGAAGTTCAGTTAAAGGCTTTACATAAGTGCAAGATATTTACAACTGTGTCCAGATGATAAATATAAAATGCCCAACTTGATTTAGACTGGGGAAAAAAAAAGCATAAATATTCCTTAAGCTTATAAAGCAATTGATAAACACATTGTTCTGCCTCATTTGATGGAAGAAAGGGGGGTCAAAGGAAAAAAGGCAGAGAAAATAAAAGTGTGTGGAAGGCGATACAGGTGCTGAACAGAGAACCCTGAGACCTCAGCTCTCCTGTCTTCCCAAAGGTCATCCCAGTTCAAGAGCCAGCTTCGAGCCTGTCGAGCCTGTCGTGGTGGTGCACACAAGCCTGTGGTCCCAGCACTCAGGAGGCAAAGGCAGGTGGAGCTCTGAGTTCTAGGGCAGCCTAGTCCGCAAAGGGAATCCAGGACAGCCAAGGTTATGTTGCACAGAAGAAAACATATCTCAAAAATCAAAGCCCAGCAGCGGTGGCACACACCTTTAATCCCAGCACTTGGGAGGCAAAGGAAGGTGGATTTCTGAGTTCGAGGCCAGCCTGGTCTTCCGGGACTATAGAGAAAAACCCTGTCTCGAAAAACAAAACAAAAATCAAAAGAAAAAAGAGCCGGCATTCACACCCATCCTAACTAACACTCAAATATCATGACTCTAGAGGCAAAGCAGACAGGGCCTAGACCCACATCCACCCCGTCCAAGTTGGGTGCTTCCTGTTGTGGTCCAGGAGTCCCCTCTCAAACCATACAAACACTGATCTCAGTCAGACAGGGAGAGTTTATTGAGCGTAGTGCCCCAGGACTGATCAATCAGGGCCACACATCCAGACTCGGGAGCTGGTTGTGACACTGAGTTAAAATCCACAAACTGAGCCTAAAAATCCACAAACATCTGTGTCGAGTTATTCCACCCAACAGGATTTAGGGATAGGGGATTTCCTTAGGAACACGTCTTTGCTATACACTCATCCTGCTCCCGTTGGTTGGGGTATTCAGGGGACTTGCCTTATCTAGTATTCGTGTCTTCACTTGTCTACCAGGATGGGATTTGTCTAACATTTACGTCTTAACTTGCCAACCAGGATGTCAGTTACCCAAGCACATGTCTCTTTCTGCCAAGTAGGAGGTCAGTTCCCAGGGAGATCTTGAGAACATAAACTTTACTCGACCCCGACTCAAAATGGAAGTCTTATTCCAAATAGTTTCTTATATTAGTGCAGGTGTCTCTCTCATGTTAGGGTCCATCCCAGGGGCAGTTTGTAAAAGCAAACATCATAAAAGCTTATATACAAGTGCAGGAAGTGCGGCTGTGTGGTTGGTTTGGGTCCAAATTTACTGTGGGTATTACGAAATAGAATGCTGCAGCAGGCAGAGATGCCTGGTAGGGCATGCCAAGATTTATTTGGGAGAAGTAAGGGGAGTGGGGACCTGGAGAAAGACAGGCAGAGCCATGAGGGTAGAGAAGCGGGGGACTGAGGAGGACAGAAAGAAAGAGAGGCCAGCTGGGAACACATGAAAACAGAGAGAAATAGAAAGAGAATGGAGAGGGAGGAGGGAGAGGGAGAGAGAGAGAAGTCTACTGACTTCTATCACGATTGGTTTCCAAGTTGCACAGAACATAACAGAATATGTAATCAACTTGGGCATGAGAAAATTTCATAGTAACATCAGAAACATATGAGAAAGTTTCCTTATAATATTAGTAACAGCACAAAATGGCAGGCTAGCCAGGTAACTGTTACCTAGGCCTTAAGTTATTTTTCCCCAATCACAAGTTTCCTATGTGTAAGTAGGCCTGATGTCACATCCCCAACCACACCAGGCTCGTCTGGGGATTAAATGGGACTGTGCACATCAATTGCATGATTGCCCAGGGGAGCCTTCCATATGAGTGCTGTTACTGCCAAGCCCACCCTGCTGGGAACACCAGCCTCCTTTCTCCTGCCAGCAGCTGGCTCTCCCAGTACCAGGCTGCCTCTACATTCTCACTTTACTTCAAGCATCTCTTCTTGAAGAATTTACCCTCAAACTAATTTGTACAGACACGAATATGTGGCTGTGTCATAAACAGTGGAACCTACATTTTCAACCAAAGCTGGAGATCAACAGATCAGAGAAATCAGAAATTCAAAAACCATGCTTTCAATACTAGTTATGTCCACCTAGGGGGTCCAGTGTGCTGGGAGTGAATCCAGGGCCTTTTCATGGTAGACAAGCATTCTTCAACTGAGCCCCAGACTGCTTTTGAAAAAATCTACATCAGACTCTGTCAGTCTTTAAAGTCTGTCTAGTACTTTAAAACACTCCAGTGGGAAATAAACCTCACCCAGGCCAGGCCTCTGAACTGGCTTTCTAGTACAAAATAGTCATTCTTGGATCATATACACACAAGCCTCTCTGAATGGATTCAGCAGCTTGGATTGGCATATTAGGTGTTTATTTTTATTTTTATAACTTATTGAGACAGGGTTTCTTTGTATAGCTCTGGATGTCCTGAAACTTGCTTTGTAGAGCAGGCTGGCCTCGAACTCAGAGATCCGCATGTGAGTGCTGGGGTTAAAGGAGTGTGCCACCGTGCCTGACATTGCGTTTATATACATGTAACAATAATAATAAAAAAGCGGCTACCAATTAGAGACAGGAGGACGCGGGAAGGAGTTGGAGGGGATAAGAGAGAATGGGGGAAGTGATATAATTATATTCTCTGATTTATTTGTTAATGAAAAGATTATTAATAAAGTTAAGGGCATGTTAAAAAAAAAAACAACAACAACAACAATAACATCATTCCACTTGTATAAGGAGCGATTCCCAGTCTGCAGCGGGACCAGGTGAGGGCATGTCGGGGTAAGTTTCTCACTCAGACAAG
>JADRCD010192657.1:0-15393 GCA_019843815.1 Montemys delectorum
CACACGCACACACGCACACGCAGATGGGGGAAAGGGAGTTAGAGCGCTTGTTGCTCCTACAGAGGACCCAGGTTTGGTTCCCAGTATCAACATGGCGGATCCAACGCCTTCTTCTGACCTGAGAATACCAGGCATATACATGCTGTACATACATCCAACAAAGGCTAAACATTTATTCACATAAAATAAATAAGTCTAAAGTTTTCAAACTAGAGATCTCTATGCTAGTAAGTTAAAATCCTGCAAGGGCTATTTAATCGCCCACATATTTCTTAACCTCAGACTTGTACATTCTCTCTTGGCTGCCTGTGTCCCCTCAGTAGCTGACAACTGACATTTAATCTTACCCCTAGGTAGACAGAAAAAAAGAAGCTACAATGTCCTTCAGGGGGAAGCCGGCTTCAGTTAACTGAAATTCATACATCCTTTGGACATCCAAGGACCAATTAGTACAAGCGCAAGCTTTTACTTAGCAGTGTCCAAAAGATCAACAGGACAGACACACAAAGTCACTGTGGATCTCTCTAGTCTTTTCTTACAAGTTTAGAATCTTCATGCCCACAGCAGCTTTAATGCCCCCCGCCCAGAAGCAGCCCAGGCCTGTATTACTATCACGAGTTAATGGCTATAACATAGATTCTGAGTTGTCTTTGAGAAAGAAGATCAAAATAAAATGCAATTTTTAAAAAAAATGAGTTAGGCATCGTGGTGCACACCTGTAGTCTCGCCACTTAGAAGACAAGAGGACCACAAGCTTGAAGTCAGCTGGGCCACATAGCAAGTTCAAGGCCAGCCTAGACTGAGACTTTATCTCGAAGAAAAATGAGAAAAGGTTGATTTCATCCTCATCATGAGTAATTATAAATGGTGTAGCTCTATATAGCCATTTGGAAGCACAGAAGTTAAGACAAGCGTTGTCTGTATGTTGGATCACTAGCTAGCAACTGTCACTGAAATGGCTTCAAAGGAGAACAGAAGCAGAAACCAAATTGTGGTTGGACTGAGAGGAGAATGGGAAGTAAACAAGTTAGTTCATGACTGGTATAGTGGACTTAAAAAAACAAAAACAAAAAACTCAAGGTGTATGGTTCTGCCTTTTCCTTTCTTTCTTTCTTTCTTTCTTTCTTTTCTTCTCAGGGCTTGTTGTGAGAGAGATCACAGATGCTTCCCACTAAGAAGGATCAAGGAGGAGGAGAAAACACATGAGAAACAGCGAGAAAAGATGCCCACCTGAGGGACAGACAGTATTGGGGCCGTCTGAAACGAGAGCCCCTGATCCAGCCAAAGCTTTTCAAGAGCACATGTCTAAAGAGAATAGTAGGGCATCTTTAAGGGTGGTGTTGGCTTCAGATTAAACTCCAGTATAATCAGGAGGCCTGTTTCTCCTCCTTGGGCTTCCTCTGGCTCTTTTTTCTCATATTGTCTGTTTCTAAGAGATGCCGAAGATGGTTGCCAGTAGTTTCTATCAACCCCAAAACGAAGCAATCCTTTTTCAACAGGTAAAATCAAGGTCTAGGAATGGCTCCTACTAGGAGGGATTGTAGCCACCTATGTGGCCAGCTCATAACCTGAATACCACGTCCACCTCCATCAGCCCCACTCAGAGCACTGAAACAGGGAGAGAATCGCATTCAGCTACCAGAAAGAGAGACGTGTTTACTAAGCAGCCATGACAATGGATAAAAGAGAGCTGAAGAAACTGACACCAGATTGCCTTAAAAGACAGAAAAGGAGAAATTAACTATAGTAGACAAGAAAGAAACAGCACTGGGAAAATAGGCTGGAGAGGAAGTTACCTCCGTTTTTGTGTTTTGCTCAGACTCGCTACTCTTACATGTTAAAGACACTTTTATTATATAAAAAAAAGACATTCTACTATTGGGATTTCCTATTATTACCAGGAAGTACCATGCTATGCTGGTAACCTGCAATCCATCCATTCTGGTACATTCTACTTATTCTCAACGAATTTGACCATTAAAGACAGCTGCGGCTGTGACCCCAAATCCTTGAGTTGTGAAAGAGCTCTTTATATTTCAGGCAGTGAGAAAGTTTTTTTTTTCTCTTGGAGCGCTGGATTTCAAACTTCCTCTGGTGAGAACTGACTCCTCTAAACTTTACAGGGAACTTAATGATCACACCTGAGGATGCTCCAGTGTTTTCCTTTCCTCCACATTGCAGGCAAAGATTCTTCATCTTCCCACTTTGGAGCCTCTCTCTGCACTCTCCTTGTGTTAACCCAAAAGGACATGAAGGTCCCTCAAAACAGAGCTTCCATATTGCCAAGCACATGGGCGCAGCTAAGGTGAATTGTTGCGCACCTCAACCCCTGAGCTCTGGCCTAACAGTCTTTGTCTTTTGGACCGCCCCACTTTCACATGTGCATCTCCCAAATAGACTTCCTTCAGTGAGCCCTCTCATGCGGTCGGTCACTCTAGGCTCTTGTGCTGGTGGCAGTGCAGGCTGGCAAAACCATGTTTTGAACTGGCCCTCACTCCTTCAGAGTCAAGAAATTTATTAAAGTAATTCAAAAAATAAAATAAATAGAATCTGCCAAAGCTGGGCTGTCTATAAGACAGATAGATTGTCTGTGGCTTCATTGCTCTAGAGTCCACACCTTTTGACAAACATCACCTTCAGCATGCTTGAGAATCATTTGTGGGTAATGCAAGTTAGCCTTTTTAAGACTGAGCCCACAGAACATCACTTAAAGTTCAACTCTTGAGAAGGAACACCTAAGGATGGAGAAGAAAAATAACCCACTACTGAGCCTATTTGCCCAAAACAATGCCTCACTATGAATGAAGGCAAAGGTTAAAACATCACAATCCACTCCACTGAATCTCTTAGCCCTCTCTCTCCTACCCCAAGACCTCTGGTGATTGTACTAGTGTTTTGTGATAGCCAAAGCCCCAAAGCACAAGTTGCTTTCGGTATAAATGCTGGAAAGTATCTCTTATTACTTGAGGGACTATGAAGGATTTAAGCTTCCACATGTAAAATGATCGTGGCCTCTTTTCTAGGCTTTATACGCTGACCTTCCGGGGTATACCTTTCACTGGTCAGTTGGCCCACCGGAGTAATTAAATTAAAGAGAACGGTGCCCATGCTCTCAGCTGAGTTTTGATGGAGTTTTATGCAGAGCATTTCAGTGATGAGGATAAAGTTTTCTGTGCCAGATTTCATATGTCCCTTTCTCAACTCTTGCACTTCAGCCCTGATGCTAGCCTTTGAAGGGGCAATGTTTCTAGTACCCTGACGCCGTGTTTCCTCCAGCTCTGATGGCAGTCTTTTCTTCCTGGAACCCTGCAGTAGTCTCATATTTGCTTTCTAGGTCAAGACAGACCAGACCCCCTGTTGTCTGTAAGGAAATCTCCTTGGGCTGGCTTACTGCAGCAGCTCATGTTTCTGCTCTCCATTTTACCTCTGCTCTGCTCTGTATGGAAACCATGACAGCCTTTTCCATACACCTCCGCTTCTAAAGCTTTGTAAGCTCTCTAATGCCTGGGTGGATGTGCCTATGGATTAAGTGGCAGACAAGATGTATCAATGGTATTTTATTCGTTCTATTCCAGGTAAACACATTTAACCAGATTGCATTGCTATTGAAGTTAAACAGGAAATCCCCCCAGATAGAATGTCTGTGGCTTGGTGCAGTAGTTGGTTTTGACTGCCTCGTGTATGCAGTCACTGTAGTCAGTATTGCACTTGCCACACTTGCAGCTTACGGCAACAGGGTAGGAGAAATAAGGAGCAACATGGTGCGGGCATCCTGGTATTTCCACCGTTCTGTAGATGAAGTCTCTGTATGTACAGACATCCTGAGAGAGTGCATATTTGGGAAGAAACAGTTTGCCATTGATATCCTGTAAAAAGAAAAGAGATTTTAACATGATAAGCTCCACACAACTTCAGAGAGTGTAATAGAAAGACCATAACTTACTGATATCCCTTTGTTTCAGTGATGATCTATAAAGGACTCCAAAGCTCTGTTACCCATACATCTACACTTAACCCCTCAGAGACAAAAAAAAATCTACTAAGAAAAGAAAGCACAGACACTTTGTTCTCATCTACCTTTGATCAGAACAAACTCTTTAGGTTAGACTGTTACAAATGTGTCTGTACTTTCTTTTCTGAGTAGAGTCACATAATTATTATTCTGAAAACAGTGTGCTTAGCTTCCCAAAGAGAACACTATGATTCAGCCCACTTTCTTTCTAAATATTAAGAGACAACTTTAGGCCTATATAATTTACAGCTAAAAGAAACACAGTGAACAACATACCCGTGTCATACAATACCCAGCACAGATGGTGGTGTTGATGGTCAGGCAGTAGGCACACTCTCTCCTATCCACGTACATCGTATACTCAGTGGGAATGCAAAAGGATGCTGCTTGCCCACAAGCAAGAGCAAAAAGCACGGAGAGGAGGACGACAGTACTCATGCTGAATCAGAGAGAAACATCACAGAACTCATTAGTGTCCTCCCCACATTCAGAGGCATGTCTGTGGAAAGCTTGTGCATATATAAAACACGTGGCCAATAATAAGAACAGCTAAAATATACCGTTACTAATCCCTAATATACAGCTAACGTACAGTTACTTATCCCTGGGCCCTACATAAGGTACTTTTGCATATCCAGTCTTCTCAAACTTTCTCATATACAATCAGATGCATGTACACCCACAATACAGAACAGAAGCTTACATCGTAGAAGTCTGCCTACACGTGCCATTGGGCTTCCCTGGGAAGTGGCATGAGAGTCTGCAAAATCACCCAGAAAACTGACAGCTTTCTGTTAACTAAGTATGAAATAATTCATTCAACAGAGCTGTACTAAAATTCCTGTCTTTATACTTAGTGAATTAATAAGTATTCTTTAGGAAAGACTTTCCCAGAAATAAAAGTTGCTAAAAAATGTTGGTTCAGTAGCTTAGGTTCATATAATTAAAAGAAACCAAGAAAAGTCATAAGCAAACTTTGGTACCACTCAGTGTAAGAAATCTATAATTCTACCTGTTGCTAGTCAAGGAAGCTTGAGAAGGTCCTGAAAAATTAAGTTAAAATTATGACTGATGTCAAGTAATAACACCAGTTAGACAGTCTCTTCTGAATCCTTAGGATGTTCTTTTAGAGTTAAAAATTTTTCACATTAAAATAAAAGATCATTTTATACAGAAGTTGTATGGCATTTGTTATTTAAAAACAAAGAGGGAGCTGGAAAAATAGTGTGACACATTTAGAGTAATCCAGCCAAGAATGCAGATCCATCATGGGTTGTCCGATTCATTAGCAGTGGGCTGTATGGGAGGCAGCAGAGGGACCACTGAGCAGCACAGGCAGCTTGGCGAGCCTGTCTGATGCAGAAGCTGTTTGGTATCAGTTGAGCACTGTAATGATCTGGAGAATGTTATGACTTATAGCTATTTTGGTTCTTCTACTGATAGAGGGTAATCAAATTTCATACTTTTAGATGTAGGTTGATCACCTCTAAAATTAAGAAGACTTTTGACTCCCTTTTACTAATACTGTTCAACTAGCTAGGTATGTTTGGATTGCTTTTCTTCTCAACTATCATTGTCAGTCAATATATAAATATATAAAAATACAAATATGTATATATCGTCGTCACTGAAGCACTATCGTTATCTATCAGCACACGGTTGTTTGTTTATTCTATTAAATTATCTCTATTCGCTGGCTGGCAAGAAGGCTCAGAAGCAAAGGCGCTTGCAGCTCTAGTCTGATAACCTGAGTTCAATTCCTGGAACACATGTGATGGGCGGAGAGAACATACTCCTTCCTAGAAGTTGTCCTCTGACCTCTCCATGCATGCTGCAGTGCTCCTCTACATTCCCAAATAAATGTAAAAAAAATCTTTATTCAATTATCAAAGCACTATCAAGGTTCTCTCAAATCTGTCAGTTGTGTCAGCAAGTTTTAAGCTGAGTGCATTAAAATCTCTGCTTACTGAAGCCTTGTGCAGTTGGACTCAGGTAACCAGAATTTTGTTTCCAATAAGTATACAAAACAAAAATTATTTATGTAAGTTACTAAGGATGAATTTTTAAATGTCTACTTCTATAGCCATTCATCCAATCTCTTATTCCTAGCAATGGAATTGCCAAAATTGGATAAACATGTATGTACTGAGCCTCTGGAGCAAACACTGAGAGTTGTATTGATATAGTCCTTACAGTTCAGGAAGAAACAAATATGAACACAAATGTAAAAGTGCAAGTTGTTCAAAGTTCTCTGAAAGTCCAAGTCATGACTCTGATATCTCCCAGTTAGCAAAGATTTCCTTACATTTGCTACACTGTAGACAAGGAAGTGAAGTAACTGTTTAAGTAACTGTAACCGCTTACGAAACCGTGTTTGGTGGTACAGGTAAATGCTGTAAACTAGGCATTATGTGTGTTCGTAAGCATGCCTGGCATTATGTGCATTTTAAATGTTCGCATTAGGGAAAACAAGCCTAAGAATTCCTGACTTTGTTGTCTTATGCACTCCCATGGGCTGGAACTGAGACTCACACATACAGAGCCCATATTCAGCTCTACAATTAGGACACACTTTTCCTGCTGAAATCATAGGAATTCCTTTCTCAGGGAATCTGATTTTTGTCGAGTGTTTCATAAAATGCAAGTTCCCTCTATAGCATTCGGTTGGTTCTATTGCTTTAGTGATACAAATCCAGAGGATGCTCCAAAGAATCTTAAAAATAGCAACCAGGTAAGTGCGCGAAAACACTGGCCCTTGCTGTTCACTCACTCCCCTGTCGGCTTCACAGTTCTCCAGTTGGTTTCACCACAGAAAACAACTTCTAGCTCCACAATTCCATGTTAAATAGCATATGTGGTAGCTATAATCAGAATACTGGCTCAGAACGTAAGGACCAGAAATCTCCCATGGGCTATAGGAATGGGTAAAAGCATGTAATCTTATTTACTCACCTGCAGAATAAAAACAGATGACTGTATCTTACCCTTTGAAACCTCATAAGACTGGGCTGCATGAATGGCTCAGGGCCTAAGATCAAGTGCTGCTCCTATAAGGACCTGAGTGCAGTTCCCGACACCCATATCAGACAGCTCACCCTCCCTTGTGTCGCCAGCTCTGGGGGCGGGAGGGTGGATGCTTCTGGCCTACACAGGCACCCTCAGACACAACACACACATGCACACCTATTTTTAAAATAATAAATATCTCCTTTAAAAGTTTTTATGATAAAATTGTATTGTAATGTTCCCCATTGTCAAGAGTGACACTGTTTAAAGGCTCCCTTTTATAATTATAGAAATTTAAGCTGACAAAAGCAAAGCATTAAAACCAACTTGGTTGCCAGTCACAGTACTTCTAGGATGCTGTGACAATACAGAATATGAACGAGTCCTTCTCTTTCACTTCATTATAAATAATAGAACTTTGCCCACATAACCTTCTACTCCTCAACTTCCTCATCTATAAAAGGAAAGTTTAACATCGAAAGACTAGGAAAGTGTTCACAGCACAAATAACCTGTGCTCGATGACCATTAGACCCCTGGTCTCAGAATTAATAATCTACAACTCTGATCTCAGATTCAATTGTGATTGTTTCTAATTGATCAATTTGATATCTTTGGGTCTTCAATTTATGTATATGCTTTCCTAAAATCCTAAAAAGAATAAAATAATTCATGTGAATTCCCTATAAGATTTCCTTGGCTATAGAGCAATACATAAACCAGTGTTAATATGGTCCTTTTTCCACGTTTCTCCTGTGTTCGTTCCTTTGAACCTTTCTCCATAATTCCTTTCTGCTCTTACTATTTTCCTATTAAACACATTTCTCTCTGCTCTCCTAATATCCATTACCTCTCTTTTTCTACTTGAATTACTTATTATACAATGAACAGAACCCTCTTCTCTGCCTCTGAGCAACCCCAGCTCTTCACTAACGCAGAATATTTTTCTAGAAAGAAAAAAATGTATCATATTAATAAGTTATAGGTATTAGAGACTACCCAAGAGAATTTCACTATTAAATAACTAGAAATGTCTTGGAACATGGAATTTCCCTGAAGGTACATACAATGCTGGTTCCCCTGCACATACTCAAAACTGAATTTACTCTAAAACTCCCCTAAAATAAATTTTCCTCAAAGATGCTCATTAGTAATCGCAAGGATTAAGTACACAGGATATTCAGGTGATAAAACATTTAAGTTGCAATGTCGGTAGGAGAAAGCCATTCAACTGTTCATCCTTCATCAGGAAATGGACGGGCTGCTTCTACCTTTTAAGTCAACAGAATCTCACCTCATCCACCTGAATGTTGCTTGCTCTCCTCCACCCACTGCTGCAGGATTTGGAGCAATAATTAAAAACTTTAGAGCTCATCAAAGAAAATTCTGTCTCTGCATTTGTAATTTTCAACTAAATGCTACAACTGTTCCAACACAATGAAATGCTAGCAAAGGCACTTATTTTACAGGTCCTGCTCAGGGTAGACACCTACCTTACTTGGCATTGGCGAGCTAATGCTGGGATGACCCAGACTCCGTTCATTTTATACCCTCCAGGTTAATTCCCCTCTGATCTTCTTGTTTATATAATTGCTTTCGAATTGCTGCCTTCTTATCTGGAAAGCATCTATTGAAAATTCATACTGAACCCCAAATAAAACTTGTTTAGACAAACGGGTTCACTATATCCTCTCCCTGGAAACTCTGACATTATTATAGCATGCATCTTCCTCTCTCCTATTTGAAATATATCCTTTATTAATATCTGTTAATGTTAATAACAGACATTAATATTTGCTCATATTTATAAAGGATAAACCATGAAATTGGGAGAAGTAGTGGAAAAAGTCCTGAGGTGTCAAATTTACTTGGGGCTTGAGTGTCCCAGACTCTGCCTGTTCATGTGGAGATACATACATGGTCATCTATTAAGCAAAGGGAACCTCGTACTGGAAATCTAGGCCAACTGAACCATGCATAACAATAAAAACATTTTAGTTCAAAATTTTTATTGTTTTTTTTTCTTCAATTTTAGAGTATGTTAACATAACTTAGCGTGAAGTGTTTCTCTGAGTGACATGGCTAAATCTTTCAGAATGTCAAAGTGACATTCTGAGATCAAATCCTGTCTTGGCCCTTCACTAGTGATGCCGCCAGCACTCAGGGGCTCTGCTTATTTTAGTTCCCTATTTATCAAACGGCATGCTGGCGCATGTCCCTATTCCTAGAACTCAGGAAGCAGAGGGGTACAGAGAGAGCTCGAGGCCTGAGTGGGCTACATAGCAAGGTCCTGTCTCAGAGAAAAACAAAGATCACTGTTTATCTAAGGTACCTGACATGTAACAAGGACTCTATAAAAAATAGTTAATTGACAATAACACAAAAATATTTGATCAATATTTAGCCAATATATTCATTAAATGTGTATATGGTTGGAGAAGTGTATAATAATTAATCAATATTTGGAACTAATCTACACTTTTTCTTAGAATTTATATCAATGTTTTAGTTTTACTCATTTAAACCATTTTTACCACACTATAACTAACCATGCCCAAAACTTGCTCTTCTAAATTGCCTCGGAAAAAAACTTCAGAGTTGTTATCCCTTTGAAAGCCCTTCATGGTGTATTCTGGCCCTCTGGTTTTATCCTACCCAACCCCCTCTCCTCCCTAGATCTCCAAGCTACAAACTTTTTCTGCTTCCTGTCCTTTTAAACAAGCTGCACTGAGTTTCTCAAGTAATTCATATTTTCCCTTTTCATTTGGAAATATTCTGTTCCCTCTATTGGAACACCTGCCAGGGCTTCATCCCATGTCTCATCTCAGGTAACTCCTGTTCATCTTTCATGGCTTATCTGAGAAAGCACCACTTTTGCAAAACCTTCTCTGATTATTCAAGGCTTTTCTAATGATTAGGTGTTTTAAGAGAATTAGATCTACACAACCCCCAGCATATGGTAGATGTTGAGTAAAATCCTGATATTCTTAGGGGTTATTGAAAATCCCATTTGTCTTCATTTACTTTAACCTTTCTTATTCATGTAAGTTATAGACAAAATATGACTTCTGCCTGAAGGATGATGGCAAACTTTAGGAAAAGCACATTTGGTGGAGTTCAACTGAACAAAGAAAGGTCCACAAATCAGACAGTCCTGTGGAAATCGAGCTAAGGAGAGCTCAGCAACACCAAAGCCAGAGCATCTGGGGCAGAGTGAGGCACACAAAGTCTGACTGGGTGCTGTCCAGAGTGGGGCTCACACGAATATGTTCTCATCAGTTGGCTGCTTGTGACTGCTATTTGACTAAGACAGCTCTCTGCCATAAAGTGTACTAAATTGGGTTTTCAGCCAGTGTGCATACTAAATTTGGTTGCAGTTCATTAAGGAGGGACTCAGTCTGGAGGTATTCACAAATGATATAGTTTAACAGCTATAAAACAAGAATATCCAGTCCAGGGACTGTACATTCTGAAAATACAAGCTACTACAATTAATCTCTATGCCTTGCCTTGTACTAGAAACCTAACTACTCCATGATAGCAAATTCACTGTTACTGGAGAAGCTAAGTTACTAAGCCAGCATACTCCCTAACGGTCTAAGCATTTGTCCTTATACAATATACAAAGATAAAGCAGCCTTTGCCCCTCTTCAAGGAAACCTCTCTTTGCAAGAGATGGAAGCCACAACAGAAAGCCACACGTGATCAAAATGCAGAGTTGTGCAGCCCAGTCCAATAAACATATCTACAACACACTCTCTTAACCTAAGGCTCAGTGAGCATTGAGGAAGAGGGGGCAGAAAGATGGTGGGAACCAGAAGATGGGGCAGTTGGCCCTGAGATGGTGGCTCTGGGTAACATCAGAAGCTAGAGCCATAGTCTCAGCAACACGACTGCTCAAAGGTGAGTTAAACAAGAACATGTGTGAGCTCATGGTGCACTGAGGATGACACAGTGGATGAGGGAGAGTCCACAAAGCCTCATCCCCACACAGAGAATTGCAGGCACCTGAGCTGCTAGTAGGAAGGGTGGTCCTCCCCAGGGGAAAGCAAATCAGTTAGTTGTTCAGTGTCAAATGGTCAGCCCTAAACATACACACAAGTAACATTATGCAGACTGAACAGGTTATATTTAGGACTATATGTGTATAGACGTATATGCATGAAGTAACAATTAGGGAAAAAAAGAGGCTATGAATTTGAAGAACAGGGAGTATATGGAAATGTTTGGAGAGGGAACAGGAAGGAGAAATGTTATAATTATTATCTCAAAAATTAAAAAAAGAAGAAGAAATACAAGTTACTATGCAGGAACATAATTATGAAAGTAGGAAAAGTAGAAGTCAGATGCCAGAAATCTTGCTTGAGTGATTCCAGGTAATTCACTAGTACAAAAGAATAGTAACAAGAGGAGTATTAGGTGTTTCTTATGGGACTTTACCTCTGTTGCATAAAACATTAATTCAGGAACTTAGTTTCTAGTATATTTATATGCATAGCTAACTATAGATAGATAGATAGATAGATAGATAGATAGATAGATAGATAGATAGATAGATAGAAAGAAAGAAATAGATGAACTTCATAGTTAATCTGAGAAAACACAACTTTTGAAAGGCTTTCCCTGATTTCTCAATGCTTTCTTTGTGGATTAATAGTCTCTTTCTATCTCTCTGTCTCTCTTTCTGTCTCAATCTCTGCCTATCTCTCTGAGATTCACACATGGGCACACACACAGTGAATGCATATGAGTGAACCCATACATATTGAACTTGTAGTTCTGACACATTTGTTTTCCTATCTAAAATAACTGCAAATTAGGACAAAATATGTGAAATCACCATTCCACGCATGCTGGGCATTAGGGAAAAAAAACTAAAGATTGATGCCAAAGGGAAAAGAAACAAAGATCTAAATTTTACTCTGTGAAGACAGTGTCTTGGTCATGGTGGAGGGAAAGACAATAAGGCAGAGAGGAAATTACTTCTAATTGATGTGGGAGGCCTGAGAGCCCATGGGACCCAATGCAGCATCAGCTCACACAGAGACTCTGGGAAGAACAGAGATGCACACAGAGACCTCTGCAGAGTGTAGAGGATCTCTTTTTGTACTCAGAAGAAAGCTAGCTGAAAGGCAAGCTGAGTCCTGAGAAGATGAAAGAGAACCATCCAGACACACCCAGGATGAGGCACAGCCTCCTCAATAGCCTGCCACTGTGGCAATCTCATAATTCATAGAGAATGCACCCAAAAAGGAATAAGCTATAACATGTGGCATCAATTAAAAAAGATAAACTCTAGGAATGCAAAGAAGCAAAAATGTACAATTCATAATGAAGAGGAAATGACTAACTGGAATTGAGCCAGAACTAGTATACATAAAAGAATTAACATATAACAGCAACAACAAGCTAGGCATTACATTATAACCAATTTCCATAAACTCAAGTAATTAAAGGGAAGATTGAGTAGAGGCATAAAAGACAAAACTTAACTTCTAAAGATGAAAGCAACAATATTCTCATAAAAAAACATGCTGTAACGGATAGATTGTATATAACAGATTAGACACTGTAGAGGAAAAGATTAATAAAGCTGAAGATATTTAATATAAGCAATTCTAAATGAGATATACAGTGAAAACAATTTGAAAATATAACTAAGGTTTGATGAATTCAGGAAAATGTCATGTTTCTAAGAAATTACATTAAACTCTATAACAAGTTGAAGTCCTCAAAAATTCTTCAGTCATTGAAAATTATTCTTCAAAAATGAAGAGAAGGGATGACATATAGTGGAGATACAGTTATGCAAACTCTGAAAGAATTTACCACAGTGGGTCTGTACAGAATTATACCAGATTGTAAATCAACATCCACACTGAGGATTGAAAAGTGCTAGGAAGGGTAAGTAGACACATAAATGTAAGTAAGATCTTCTCACTAGTATCCAAACCCCTTTGGAAGATAAGTTGGCTGTTCAGGAAAGCAGAGGACTCCTCCCAAGGGCCAGGTGGCCCTAGTGAAAGGCCAGGAGTACTGCCTCTAGGACAAGCATCATCTCATCTCATCCACCATCACCACTACTATGGAGTCCCGGAGCTGAAGCTCCAGTGCTTTTGGTTGCTATCCTCTCTAGCTGAGTGACTGATACCCCAAAAGAGTTTGAAAATACAAAGGCAGGTCCTCTCCTTGTACAGGTCTCAGTGCTCTGACTGTTCCTCACTTTCTTCTTCCATCGGAAGCTAACTCCTTTTCCTTAAAGACAGCAGCCATTCACAGGGTGTGTCTGTGGAGTTTCAAGAAGAGAGACTCAGACTGCAAAGCTACATATGGCCAGCAGACGTCCCTCGTGGGCCAAAAAGGAAACGCTACTAAAGTGAAGACAGCTCTAGACAGGGACACTTGTCTAACAGGCTCAACGTCAGAATAAGCAACAGCAGAGACAACCATCTACATTCTACTCACCCTCCCATCTCCATGCACATAACCATCATTCTACAATCTGAAGATCCAGAAAAAAGCTGCCTCTGCCCTCTCTTCATTTTTTAGGTTTCTCACCCCACACATCATGCTTCCTCCCAACTATACATTATTACATTTTATTCTTCTTACATTTGTCTAATTTTACTTCATTCTTATTATCAGATAATCTTTGTTCTTTTCCTTTCATTTTTTTCTTCCATAGAAGCCTTCTGTGTTTGGCCCCTTTCCTGCCTCTACTATATTGTTAGTAGCATTTGTTATTATTGTTGTTGTTTAAAGAAATGTTATTTTATTCCCCTTTCTATGTTTATCTAATTTTCATTTGAATTTTCTCATACTCAAGAATCACTTCTTGCTTTTTCCCATTTTTTTCTAATCTCTTATTATTTTACTCCCATAAGAACCTTCTCAAATCCCTCTCTTCTTTTCATTTATTTAATCTTGATTCTTTTGCATTTTCTCATTTCCTAGCCTCCTTCCTTTGTTATTCTTGCACCATATTTAACACGATAGCATACATACACATACAAAATAACTCAGCCATTCCACTACTAAGTATTTATTCAAGGGAAACATAACCATGTGTTTACACACCCAGACTTGTATGCCAACATTCACAAAGCCTTTTTTTGTAATGAACTTAAATTAGAAACTACCCAATAGTGGTCCACAGTGATAAGTCATGGCACATATAACAGAATAGCTGTCAATAGTAAATAGGAATAAACAATTAACACAGCAATGATGTCAATGCATTTCTAAACTAGTTATTGTATGTGAGAAAAACCAGATCCAAAAGACAAGGATATGCTGTCTGATTCTCATAATAAATATAAGCAGGAAGAAAAGTAATGATTGCCTAGGGTTGGAGAAAGGTGGCTAAGGGAGAGAGGGCCATTAGAAAGATAAACTTGTTATCTTGATTTAAGATGACTCACAGGATGTATCCATCTCACCGAGTTATGCACTTTAAAAATACAGTTTCAGGTTGTATAACTCCACAATTCTATGAAATTCTAAATTCTAGTATATCAGATTTCAATTAAGACCAAGTCATAATTGGAACAGAAGAGGCCCCTACTGATGTGTTTGGAGGGAAGTTAGACACAGGCATGAATAGGAAAACACCACGTGAAAATCAAAGCAAAAAGCCTACAAACTAAAGACAGCCAGAAGCAGGAGAGAGGAAACCAATACAGGAAGTTCATTGTTCAATAATGCCCAACAAAGCTGTCTTAAAGTCCAGCAGTGCACATGACCTACTTACTCCTCCGCTCCCCACATCACACACCTCAACACCCTGTTCGACACTATACTCCACTGAGCATTCCAAACTTGTTCTTGCAGCAGGGCTTTTGGTCACCTGTCTGTTCCTTATGAAAAGCCCTTTCATCAGATTTTAGAATGGGTAGCTCTTTATCAACTGAGCTTGATGAAAGTTTTCTCTAGCCACCACATCTAACCAGCACATTTTCTGTCATTTTTATCCCCTCACTTAATAGCATATATCACTTCCTGATAGTAATGTGTTTACTAGTTACTCACATGTATTCTGTTTTCTTCCCCTGCAAAATTGAACATGAGCACCTTAAAGGGAAAGGGCTCTGTCTCGTTCACCCACCATTGTATACTCAGAATTCAGACAAGCTAAAAGTGCATTAGGTATTCAAAATAGGCACTTGTTGATTGTATAAGCAAACGGAAACACTAAAGATCATACTTAAATGCATCCCACAACTACTAAACACTCGGATATTCTATAGACAGCTACAGGCAAAGCCAAGCTTAGAAACAAGCTTTTGAGATCTGTTATATTACATTAAAAGTTTAATTCGTTTTTTTTTTTAAAAGAAGAAGAAGAAGAAGAAGAAGAAGAAGAAGAAGAAGAAGAAG